>JAQMYG010000012.1:34149903-34162467 GCA_030014215.1 Clariallabes teugelsi
TAAATCGCAATTTTGACCTTAATAATCGCAATGTGACATTTTTCCCAAATCTTGCAGCCCTAATATATATATATATATATATATATATATATATATATTTCTTTTTATTTATTTATTTATTTTTTATTATTGTTGTTTTGTTAGCTAACTAAGCTAGCAATTAAACATTCAGTAAAACTCAGTTTTTTAGTTACATAGTGCAGAACCTTTCATGAACTGTCATTTTATTTTATATAATTAAGGTTCTAAGTTAAGCAATTGTTAAGACATCACTGTTTGCTTTGGTTCTGTATAGAAACTTTATCGAGTTTAGTGAGTTTCCTGGAAAGCCAGCACAGTGTGTGAAATTACACCCAGTCAAGCGTTTGCCTCCTGGACCAACTTACAGTATAATCAGAACAACACGGCTGCGGTCATATCTGCACTCGTTTGCGTCCACCAAATCTCAGTTGGCTGTGAGAAAGCAGGGTTTCAAAAGTGGTTTCCTGATCTCCCATACTGCGGGAGCATCTCTCGAACAAGAGGTCTGCGTTTACTTCCACAACTTCAGAACCATGCTCATGCAGCGTGTGGATTGCTTGTGCTGTTCACTAAGAGTGTATGCAAGTACTAGCCAGATGTGATCCAATGACAACATAAGACATCTGGAATGGGTAGTGACTGTTTAAACAGTATGGACGATATATTTCTTTTGTTTTTTTTTACCCTTCTTGACAATATAACTTGTTTATCAAGCTAGACATAAACACATCGGATTGTGAAAAGTCTACAAGAAGTGTGCTTTTCATGAAAAATCACTATTTGATGTCAATTGCACACAAATTGAATCAAAGCTTTTGTCAAAGTCATTTCATATTAATTAAGACAAATCAGACTGGCCAAATAAGGGCAAAAGTAATAGCACTTACAGTATATGGCAATAATATTAACTTTCTGTGTGATTTTCCTAAAGAAAATCAGCGTTTCCAAAACGCATTTAAATCTGCTGGAACGCTTGGTTCAATTTCGCATAAAATTTAAATAGAAATACGAGGTAAAATATGTAACCTGATATCAAATCAAGTCACATTTTGATATTTTGCCTTATGCATATTTTCAGATTCCTGATTCAATAAATGGCATTTTGATACCAAGTTTATTACTGTTTCATGTCCAGATTCCGAGATATGGCCATTGCAAGTTTGTTTACTAATGCGGCCTCTGAAAACTCCATCTAATTCCTAATTTTAGAATATTTAAATGAGGATTATGCGATTTGAAAGAAGGAACCCACAGGCTCATTCTGACACCAGGAATTCCCTGCTAACCCTAAAAATCACTTTACCAGCATTACGGTTTTATAGGGAAAAAGAAATCCCTATTTTGAGATTTGATAAATTTCACCTACTGCACTTGTGATTGGCCAGTAACCTGTGCTACTTAATACCTCACTTCATATGACGGAACACGTCAGATCAGTAATAATACTTTTCCTTCATGATACAGGGTCTTATTTACCCATATTACTTTATTTCTGTCTTTTGGCTGCTCCCGGCAAGGGGCCGCCACAGCAGACTATCCGGTCCACACAGACAAGCTCGGCTCGGCTGGATGCCCTTCGTGACACAACCCTCCCATTTTATCCGGGCTTGGGACCGGTGCTGCATCCAGTGGCTGGGGTTTGGGCACTGCCTGGGAATCGAACCCAGGCCTTTCGCATGGCAGGCGAAACTACCTACTGAGCCACCAGTGCGCACCCCATATCACTTCATAATGCTTTTAAATAAACAGGATGCTCTCAGCAGATTTGTCTCTACAAATACAACTAGTTTTAGTTCTTAACATTACTAACAGTTGTATTACTTATCTGTTTTGTCATATTCAATCCTGGTTTAAAAGTCTGTTTTCCTTCATTTTTACACTTATTCTTGCATGCCCCAACTATTGTTTTTGACATGAAAAAATATATAAAGCTTGCTCATGAAAGACAACAGCCCCTGGAACTAATCAAATGTGTCTGAATAACAAATGATAAATTCCCATACTCTTCTTGTTAGTATTTCTATTGCAAACTCATGTTCTCTTGTAGTGAGTTTTCAAAGCTGAAATCGATCAAGAGGTCAGTAAGTACTTCCAAGCCGATTAAAAACTGAAAAACCTTGCATGAGAAACTTTGATGAGTTTTAATGGGGTTGAATAGTTTTGCCAGGCCCTTTATATGCACCGATATTTAATTACATTCATTGTTTTAAATGGACTGGACTGAAGAGACCAACAGTTGTTTCATATTGCTTTTCTTTCACTCTTTCTCCAGGACTACTTTACGGACAGCAAAAGAAAGGTCCATAAAGATCAGGTTCAGAACTACCAGCTGCTGTATGCCAGAGAAAACCACACACACACTGTGCTGGCTTTCAGCAGGAAGCTGCAAACCTGTGACCCTGAAGACAGGGAAATCACGGTGGGTCAGAACTTCAGTGGTGTTAGAAAAAATATATATTTTTTATATAATAGGATTTCCAACCCAAGATTCAGCTCAACTGAATCTAGAAACCCTGTGTGTTTTGTAATATGTCCATTCTCCAAACACTCATAAAATTCTACTTAAGAAGGTCATGGGTTCAAAATCATGACAGTGAACTCAAGCTAAGATTCTTCTCAAGCTAAGATTCTCAGTCTTAGATTGAAGTCAAAATCATGCCAATGATTCAAAGTCATGACACTGAACTCAATCTTTGCTTAAGCTCAATGTCATAATTTTGAACCCATGGCATTGGGCTCAAGCTAAGACTTTTGTTAAAATAAAGGCGAAGCTACTTAGTCCTGATCTGGTTGGTTAATGCTGTAATTGTTCATATCATGTGCCTATGCAGGGTAGCACAATGCGGGTGATCTGGGCATTTCATGAAGAAGATGTTGGACCGTCAGGGCCGGTGTACCATGGAGTAAACAGAGGGAGGAAAAGTTTACGTCTCCTGAACCCTGTGACCAGCAGGAGCGTTCCTCGTGGAACAGCTAGCTTTGACTTTCGCCTCGTTAACGTGAGTCAAGTGAAGAACAGCTAAAATTTGCTTCCTGCGTGTGTTATGTTTTAAATATAATTCACTCAGAAACATGTCTTTTGTATATATAGTATTGCAGAATTATTCTCCACAAGAAAGAAATAAAGAAAGTACAAATAAATAATTGAAAGCCCAATAATGTTATATTTTCATGTTTATGCAAACATTTGACCACAACTGAATGAGTATGTCGTTACAAATTTTTTTTTTTTAAATAGCCAGTTGATATACCACTGCAATCTAGCCAACAGTACAAATGAATGCTGCATCGTACTTGTTAGGTATACAGTATGAAATGTAATTGCATTTAATGTTATGCACTGATTACATTATAGCAGCTATATATGGGAATTTGATTACTTACTCACTTACTCACGTGTATACCGCTTTACCCTGTATACAGAGTCGCAGGGTGGCTGGAGCCTATCCCAGGGGACTTAGGGCACGAGGCACATGACTCACACATGTACACACACTCACACGCCCATTTACACACTTGCAATTTGGGAAAAGCCAATAATCCTCACCTGCATGTCTTTGGACTGTGGGAAGAAACCAACGTAGCCCACCAAGCCCACCAGGCATGGGGATAACATGCAAACTCCATGCACACGGAGGCGGAAATCGAACCCGGACCCTGGAGGTGCAAGGCGGCAGTGCTGAATACGCTTATTTGCCTCACTTATTTTCTTTTTCTTACAGTTCATAATACAGAAATTGCAGCAAGTAACCAGTCAGAGCTGCTGTCTGTGGGAACTGTACACACAATCATTCACAAACATCACTTGTACGCTACAAGGACTTGGCCGAGAGATATTGCCACATCCCCCCGTACAGTCCTGACCTCACTCCAAGTCATTTCCACATGATTTTACTCTCATATCTGTGTTCTGCACAATAAAAGTCTCTCTTTGATTTGAACACCCCTTGTATTTAGAATTAAATGTAGTGTAAGGTGCAGCTTTACATGTATTTTACTACTTATTATGATTACACTTATTATCCTCCTTTATTTTCCCCCTAAGACAGGTCCGGGTTCCTCATAAGGACACAACTTACTGGTGTCAGATGTATAAAATCCCGGAGGTGGAGACAAAGCATCATGTAATCAAAGTGAGTATGTTCGTTTTCAGGCTTTTGATTCCTTTACCTCAAAATGAAAAGGTTTATTTGTCTTTCCTTTCAATTTTCAATCATTTCTATCTTCCGTTAAGAACAGAACAGCTCTTTCATCCAGAGTTAATGCCTGATATTCATGAAACACTTCTTCACTGAACAGCACTAAAATAAAAAGATCTGATTTACGAGCTTTCTGTAATCTCTTTCTTTTACACCCTGTTCTTTATGTGTCTTCTATAGCTCACCCGCTTATTATACCTTCAAAAGCTGCAATTTATTTTTTTTCCCCGGGACACACCTGGCTATCCATTATCATTAAGCAGGCTTTCCCAAGTCAAAACAAGCATTAAACCGCATCATAAAAAGGCAAACAAAAAATAACAAAAGAAAACAAAAAAATAGAACATTTTTATTTCATACTGTAAAAAAATTAACAAAAATGTTGAACTTTAACAGCTAAAAATGGGTCATTTTCATCTGACCACAGAGCAGCAGGACTGCGTACTCCCAGAGCAAGAAAGAAAGAGAAAATGCAGCTGGAATTTATGTAGTACAGCAGCAGGCTGTGAATGTGTGTGTGTGTGCGTGTGTGTCTTTTCCACCCGTTTGTGGTCCTCTACACAGATGTACGATGGCCGGCTTGATGGAAGTGGAAATTCCCGGCCACAATGCGCTCACTGTCTATATTCAGATCATTCTGTTATTGTATGCATTTCAAGTCTGGTAAAGAATCCAGCAAATTTGTATGAGCAATATAATTGGATTATTTTAATCAGGTGTATACTATAAATGGACTAACACGGCCAATCCCTCATCCGCCTCTTTATTTTTTATTGTAACTTAGGCATCAATATAGAGTATATACAATTAAATGATTAACTCCAAACATATTGGCGGCACAATGGCTTCGTGGTTAGAACTGTCGCCTTGCACCTTCAGGTTCAGGGTTCAATTCCCACCTCGTGCATATAGTTTGCATGTTCTCCCCATGATTGGTGGGTTTCCTCCGGGTACTCTGGATTCCTCCCTCAGTCCAAAGACAAGCACGTTAAACTAGTGATGAGTGAGTGAGTCGAAACACATTTTTAAAGCTGGATTATTTTGGAACTCAAGCCTCACCTACAGCACCACTGATGGTAAGAGAACACAAATACACCAATTGGTACAAGGGGTAAAAGTGTGCTTTACTTTCCTATTAACTGACATATGTGGTTCAAATTTGTTAGAACTCTTCCACTATACTAAAGTATAACTCAACATAGTCTTTATTACAAGCCATGCATTTGCACCATCGTTGAACCCAACTCTCGAATCCTCTTTGAAAATCTCTTGTGTCAAAGTTGAGGTTCTCCCACTGCGTAGTTTGTCTTGAATGCAGTTTTCCCCCCCTTTTTGTAAACTTCCGTGTTGATCTGTGCACATTTCTTTTCAATGGTGTCATCTGCATAAACATTCTGTGTTACAGTGGGAGACCATCAACTGATTCAAGAGCTGGGTTCAATGATAGTGCAAGTGCTGGGCCTTTAATGAAGATTATATTGGGTAGTTTATTTGTGTAAAGGACAAGTTACACCACCATCGTGTGCAATTCATATGACCTGTGTCATATCAATCAATCAATCATTTATTTATATAGCACTTATTAACAACTTCAAGATGACCAAAGTGTTTTACATAAGAAATAGAGAAGGCAAACAATAAGAAAAAGAAAATTATAAAATCAACACAAACTGTTAAAATTTCATGAAATCTTTTAATTTCATAAAATTAAGAAAGAAATGGATAAACATTAGATAAAACAGAATATTAAGAATTTTACAGTTGTTAAAATTCATAGCTAAGTCTTCAAATTTGGTAGAACGCTACCACTATACTAAAGTACAACTCAACAAATCAAATGCAATGATCACAGCAAATTAATAAACACCAAGTAATTGGGACTTTAAGAGCCGGACGAAACGTCTTGGATGGATACAAGCGGTTTCTTTGATGTGTATTTCTTTCATAAGAATCCAGTTGTTTAAAGCCACAAACTGAAATGTTTTGTCTGTGTGTAAATAAGATGAAAAGAAGAGACAAGAAAGGAAGAGAAATGCTTGTATATTTATTCGGCCACTGTTAGGCCTTAAGTCGCGCGGTAACTCTGTATGGTAACCCTCAGGAAAGAAACACAGATCCTCCAGTTGAGAAATGCTTATATTTAGAATTCCTTCTGAAACAGAAAAGAAGCCCTACTGTGTGGGGGAGACTCGGTCCACAATCCCTTATCCCAGATCCCACACAGCTGGCCTTGTCCTTTCTGAAACACACCAACACACAAACTCAATTATGTAAAAAGGACTTGAATGTGTTATATAGTGTGTGTAGAGATACTGGAGACTCCTTCCATTCATGGTTTTAAAACCCATCCCAATTCTTCAGCCCAGTGATATGAAGACTTTCTGTCCTTTTTGGGGGGGCTACACATCACACATCAACAAATTCTACTAACCAGTGTAACCCGAAAGATGATGGGATTCCTTTTGAGACCAGTTGAAAAGTTTGACTTTGGTCCGGTTGCAGATCGAGCCACTGATCCAGAAAGGCCACGAGAATCTGGTCCACCACATCTTGCTCTATCAGTGCGACAGCAACCTGAATGAGAGCGAGCTGGAAGTGGGACACGAGTGCTTCCATCCCAACATGCCCGACTCCTTCATGACATGCCAGGCTGTCATTTTTGCATGGGCCATTGGGGGTGAGGTGAGAACGTCCTGTCTATGCACATTACCTCATACAAGAACTAACATTATACACCATAGCATACTCTGGCCAGAGTGTTCAGTTTGCAGAATATTTGTTCGTATCACATTAATGGAGGAGTTAGCAAACCTTGAGAAGGAATGTTGAGATGTGAACTCAACAGCCAAACAAATACACCCAATAGACATTTATCTTCCTCCAACACCTAAATATTGCCAAAGCACTAACATCTGGGCTAAGCTGGCTAATATTAATGTGAAATGTCTTCAAGCACAAACACCTCCTCTTCCTGATTGGCTGACATAGTGTTATGTGGTTTGGTGTTTTACCGCTTTATTTGTTTCCATTTCCAGAGCCAGGGCTGTGTATGAACACCAGATTTTTAAAAATATTTTTTAGCCCACACACAAATTGGACAGCTAGCACACTATGACGGGACATTCACTGAATTTGACAAAAAGTGTATTGTATTAAGAATCCTTTAAAGCAGCAGGAACCATTATACAACAAGCTCCCTTTAATTTATGTCAGTTAATTGTTTTCTGTATACAGAATGTAAAAATACTGAATAATCGGAGATGGATTTTTCTGTTGCAGGGCTTCACTTATCCACCGCATGTGGGAATGTCAATAGGAACAGCAGCAGATCCAGTTTATGTGCTGTTGGAGGTTCATTACGACAACGCGGCTTTACAGAGAAGTAGACCCTGTTACCACTATACTTTGTTAATGCATCTCTACCTGATGTCTACATGTCAGTGGTAGAAGACTGGGTTAGTAATAAGCACTGCTGATTAGGACCACTAAGAGAACATGATTGGTCATGTGACTGATGTTCTGTTTCGATAGTTAATGATGTTTCTTTGAACCTTGGTTGGTGGTTGGAGCATGGAGAAAACACAAGATCAAACAATTAGAAAACCTATGCATTCCTGGCACCACCCCAAAATGACTTAAATATTTGTTCTCATGAGCACTTGTACCAAAAACAGTATATCAAATTTTGGAAAGAGGTTTCCCAGAAGCGTGTTTATAAGAATCAAGTCATGTTGTACCACATACTAGAGATATGATACACAAGGGATCATCTGATATGGTATTATCACGATATCTAAGTCCCAATTTTATTTGTAGTGTGATTCTGTAAGTATCGTGGTTTGATTTTAGATTATTTTACCACAAAGGATGTTGAGCTGCCTGACAATCATTGAATTTTTTTAAAGAGCACCATCTGCAGGATTATAGAGGAACAGCAACATTTTACCGCCTCAAATGTAAACATACTGTATATACTGTACATTTAAAAGTGATTTTAAAGGTCAGTTGTGGTGATACATGAATTGTCACACAAAATAATCTCAATACATAACTGAATCTATGTAACCGACCCCCCCATCTCTACCACGTGCTGTTTTGTGACTGTCAAAATTGTTTGGACATCATGGACAATTATTTAAACTAAGAAACAAACAAACAAAAAAGTTTTCTTTTTTAAAACTCAAAACTCATAGGTTCCCATGCAAAAATTCTGTTCTGTTCCTGTGAGCGCATTTTAACATCCGATCTATTTATGATTTATTTCCTGGTCACGAGCTGATGGCTGAGGTAACATCCAGGAAGCAATGAGATTTTTGTACTTCTTAGCTGGAATGTATTTTAAGGATCCTGGAGGGGAAAAAAAACCTGCAGTGGCCTTAATGTTTGTATAGAATTTTAAATTACCTCAGGGGGAACTGGATATATGCCTGCATGGTCTAATTTAGACTCTGTATTCAGGCTAAGGATGTTTTTTTAGCTTAGGACTAGAGTAGATTGCTGAAGTAAAGCAACATTTGGATTTTACTGCGAAGGAAAAAGGTTATAGGACTTCCAAATGATCATTTATAAGTGGACTGAATAGGAAAACCATATAAACATCCAGAGTGTGAATAGCATTAAGTTTCTTCTAATACAAAGAAATAATTTTTGCTTACATTTGCCAACTCCATACTTGAATGTCCAAGTCTCTGTCAGTTTATTCTAACTAAAGCTAATGAAATAATAAGTGGGCTGAAATGTTGCGCTACTATCAGCAGTATGATATAGTGCTTCCCATCTGTTTGTGTCACACACCTCTATCTCTGTCTTTCATTTAGAAATAGTGGACAGCTCGGGTCTGCGTCTGTTTTACACCCCGAAGCTGCGGAGTTACGATGCAGGGGTGATAGAGACAGGGGTTTGGGTCAGCCTTTACCACATGCTGCCTCCTGGGGTGCAGAACTACATCACCGAGGGCCACTGCATGCAAGAGTGTCTGCAGGAGGTACAGTACGAAACACACTCAAAACCATTCTGTTCTTTTCACCTGTTGGTATACAGTATTTTCCACGATATTCATGATCACTTGTGACCCCTGTTCCTGTCCCTGTCCTTCTTCTGTTTTCCTCAGTCTCTGGAGAGGGAGATGCCGGGTGGCATTCAGGTGTTTGCAGTCCTGCTTCATGCTCACCTGGCGGGCAGAGCCATCAGGACCAGGCATTTCCGTCATCAGGTCGAGCTTCCACCTCTTTCCTCAGACGAGCACTTCGACTTCAACTTCCAGGAGTTTCAGCCGCTGAACCCTGAGCGGCAGCTTTTGCCTGTTGGTATTCTCATTTGCTCATGTAGTATTTTAACCTCCTTAATTAAGGGCAAATATTATTGAAGTATAAGTAGAAGTCCTGAATTTATCTATGCACTTGAGTAAAAGTACAAAATCTCTCTCTCTTTCTCTCTGCACGTAATACTGCACATGATTGAAGTAGATAATTACATAGTTATAATTTACCCCAGTGGTTTAGTATTACCTACGTAATATCCATTTTAACTGCATTTTAATAGCACAATTGAAACTGAGACATGTCAACTGAACTTTTTTTCTTGTTAGCTCGATTTGTTGCCCTACAATGCGCTTCTTCAATCTTAGAAAAACAGCTCACCACCTTCTATCTAATGACTCCCCCTCCTTCTCTCACCTTCTCCATTGTTCATGTAGTGAGGCTTTTCAGACAGATTTGAAGGACTCAAATATGAGGAACTTACTAACCAGGTGCGGTCCCAGTGGGGGGTGGGGGTGGAGGGGAGGGTTGTTGGGGTTGGGACACAGGCTGGCACTGTTCCTCCCCCTGAAATATGATTGGCTCCCCGTTTGGCAAATGTACTGTCAACCTGGCAAACGTCATTGGATGAGAGAGCGGTCAATCACGCATTGGCTTAGGGTGTCGTTACTCACTCATTGGCTTAGAGCGGCATTACTCACTGCTTGATCTTGGATGGGGAATCTCTGTGATTTTTAAAAACAGAGGAGAGAGACGCACACCACGACTCAACCATGACACGCCACACTGTTTATGGTGTGTATACAATCAATTCAATTCAAATCAATACAATAAAATCAATCCAAGGTTTTTTTTTATATCGCCCTGATAGCATGTTTGTCTGATTATTTTCGCGTGACTGACCAAGACTGTTCGGCAGACTGCTGAATAGAGACGACTTAGCAGCAGTGCTCACCACCACATAAATAGTAAATAGATATAGTATATATAATTTTGTAAACATGTGGCAGTGCCATATTTACATATTTACAGGACATTGCTCAAGATTTTGGAAATCATGCTTAATGTTTTCTAAGCAATTATGGATTTCTAATTCAATTTGATTTCCCATGAGCCCCACCCTGACTGGTTCCTGGTCCTCCCTGTGCAAAATACACTGTGCACTGTACACAAAATCCTAGAATCGCCCCTGTTACCTCGGACCAGTTTTCCTCAGACTGAAGAAGATACCTGGATACACAGTGAAATGTATCTACATAACAAGAAAAAAGTGCAGTCGAGATGACTCAGCTTCTAGATAACCTCACCTGGATGACTGAGAATCTTCACAGACCAACAGTATATCATTATGGTTTTGTTGATAGTGTTTTTTTTTTTACTGCTTCCAGGGGGACTCGTTAATCACTGAATGCATATATAACACTAAAAGCAGGACGAATATGACATGGGTAAGCTTACTGACCTGCATTCCACTTGATTTTAGACCAACTATCATCTGTTGTTGTAGTGGCTTCTCTGTTAGCGGGTATGTCTGAAGCACTAATGAGCAATAATATGCATGTTGTCAAGTTTTTTTTTCTCTTTCTTCCACTCTTATCTCTGTAAGATATGCCTGTGAGCAAACACTGTGTGTAATTAGCTGTAATAAACAGAACAAATGAAGACAGTTGGCTATAAATCAAACAAATTGGTTGTTAATTAGCTGAATCACATGTCATTGTATTATTAGGATTGAAATTAAGCAAATTACAGTGTTATGTTTTGTACAAATGCACAATTAACCATTTTTTCCCCCAGAACCATAGGAAGTGTCTCGCTATTAATCTTGTTTTCCAATCACCACATTTTTTTATATGTTTCCATTTGTTATTATTACAGCATGGTCCTTTTATAATCACTGTTGGCATCCCTGGACAATTATATATTTATACTATCACTTAATTATAATTTTTTTTAAAGCATAAGACGCAAACCCAATCTCTGCAGTAAAATATTATTATTATAATTTTTTTATTATATTAATAGGTAATTACATTATATTTAAAGAACTTAATGAATAAAATAATAATTGCCTTCCAAAAGCTTTCCATTGGTAACACCTCAGAACTTATCTAACTCATTCTGCCTTAATTGGCTCATTCGAACTCAATATAAAATTTATATCTTTCATAAGAAATACTGTTAAAAAATAACTGTAATAAACCCTTGTTCTATGAGTTCTCATATCTACAGTAATTTGACCCGGGTTCCAAAACATTTGCATTCAGCTGTATGTTTGTATCCTTAAAACCAGTCCCAGCATTTAGATTACACAATTAGTTACATTAACAGAGCACTCTTTGGCTGATCCGGGGGATATTGTAAGTTTCTTGTATATTTGTAAGGAATTTGTCTTTCTACAGGGTGGCTTGAGCACCAGGGATGAAATGTGCTTGTCGTACCTGCTGTACTACCCTCGAATCAACCTGACCAGGTGCGAGAGCCTTCCTGAGATCACCGGCCAGCTCCAATTCATCGGAGTCAAGGAAATTCATAGCCCTCTTACGTAAGTAGATAAAAATACCCTCGTTGGTGCTCTTCCAGTACAGAACATGCTGTGTCAAAACACGATGAAGTGCCCGTCCAATGGGTAATATGTAATGCAGTGCCCCAAAGGGTTTTCATATTTGTAAGGAAACATTGCTACCCTACGTGTGAGAAGATAGCATAACCTGATTGGGCAGTACCCTTTAGTTTACGCTTCTTGTAGGAATATAAGATGAAAAAGGTGAATTTTGTTTTGGTTTATTTGCTTTGGTTTCCCTACATCTAAGGTAACATGATGTTCCATCTAAAATGTTCTTACAATAGGAAATTTGTGATGAATGAACAAATTCACAATGAACTTCAATAATCAGTGGTGGGTGGTACAGTATCCCCTGAGTCTTCTTCTTTGTCTTTCGGCTGTTCACTTTCAGGGGTCGCCACAGCGAATCATCTGCCTCCATCTAACTCTATCGTCTGCATCCTCTTCTCTCACACCAACTAACTTCATGTCCTCTCTCACTGCATCCAGAAATCTCCTCTTTGGTCTTCCTCTAGACCTC
>JAQMYG010000012.1:34179749-34190113 GCA_030014215.1 Clariallabes teugelsi
ATGCAAAGGATCTGTAGTGTTTTGCTAATTGGGTGTGTGGTTGTGCTAATTGTGTGTACTGTTTTGAAAACACGGGCCCTGTTTTAAAAATCGTGCTTAAGCAATCCAAAAAAACTGTAATAGAGATAAACAAAATGAGAACTGGTTGCACATGGAGCCTTAAACCAGAGACTAGTCAATGCTAATTCATTCTAAAGATTCAAGATTCAAAGAACTTTATTAATCCCAGAGGGAAATTGCTTATTCTTGGTTACAGGAGGAGGAAAGGAAAGGGTAATAAATAGGGGAAAAGTGATCAATACAATAAAATACAATAAAATAATAAAATTTTATTAAATAAAATTAAATAAAAAAAGAGTCCTAAAACAGTAAGTACCGTATTGTACACTGTACATTTTGAATACCTTATCGCACACTAAACATAAATTCAAAATACAGATATTGCACATGGGAGAGAAAAAGGAAAAGATATTGCACAAGCTTTACAGGTATCAGATATTGCACTTGACAAGTAGTATGACCCAAGAGCATTGGTAAATATTGTATAATTTAATCCAATTTGTTGTTACATAATTATCTAATGCCATATGCATTATTTCAGTATTGTTGTAGAATTTGGCCAAACCTGGTAATTATGGAATTCAGGTGTTTCAAGAAGGCCTGTTATCCCCAGTAAAAGGCAATCCTAATGCTTCAGCATACCAAGACAATCTCGGACAATGCTATGCGTCAAACTTTGTGGCAACGTTTTGGGGAAGGCCCTTTTCCGTTCAGCGTGACACAGATCTACAAGGGTTTCACTCCAGAAATGACTTATCATATACCCAACATACAGTAACACTAGTTTTTAGAAAGCTTTTACTTTAGATTTTCAAATGTAATGTGTAAACATACAGTATGTATGATGTGCTGCAGGTGTGTGACCTAACACAGTGTAGGTTAAGCCCAGGGGTCAGAGGTTAACGGTCAAGGGCCAGAGAGCAGCAAACCCAAACATAAGCAGGAAGTAACTCTATCTCTCTCTCTCTCTCTCTCTTTCTCTATGTCTACCTCTCTCTCTCTCTCTCTCACACATGCACATACACACATGTACACACTATAATGTGCAATTTCTCTCCAACACCTCAACCCACGCCTCCTAATTCTAACACACACACACACACATTCACATACACACAAACACACTCATACACACACACACACACACACACACACACACACACACACACACACACTTTTCTAACACAACCAGGCAATTCTTCAGCTCGGGCGCAAAAAACAGGCTCCAACGCACTAACTGTATTTACTCTCAGCTACTTGTTACTTTTGCCAGGTAATGCCCGCTTACTAAGTGAGACTACCCCATTTCCGTTTCACTCTCCATTCCATCTCGATCCTTTATGCAGAAATTGGCTGACGAACTGTAGGAGCAAACTGCTGAGGAAGTGTAGGCGTATGGAGTCTGAAAGTTAACATGCTGTACTCTACAGTAACTACACTAACTATAGTAGGATGTGTGTAAGACAGATCCAGTTCAGTTTATTACTGTAGTGAATGGACATCACTTTGAGACTAAGCATCGAAATATTTATAACAATATTATTTGCTTGGCATTACATGAACTATTATAAAATTATGTGTGTGTGTGTGTGTGTGTGTGTGCGCTTGCAAATAGTGAATGTTAAATGTTGAATAAGCACAGCATCAGCAACATTTGTGATTATACTTCACATACTACTGGATTCTCACGTCTGATTGGTCAGAATTTTTATAGCGGCAAATGTAACCCCCCCACCCAAAATAAATAAATAAATAAATAAATAAATAAATAAAATACATCGATACATATAATGAAACTGTAAAGTTGATGTGTCTGAACATTGAAGATATTTGCAAAAAGAAAAAAAAAATAGGGGGCGCATAAGATGAGTAATAGAACACATCGAGATGTTTTTTTGGAATTTTTGTCTGTCTGTTTGTCTGTTTGTTTGTGCACGCATCACATAAAAACTACTGAATGACTTTTAATGCCAAGCTTGAGGTAACGTATAGACTTTGTTTCACCATAATCACCCCACAGGAAGAGAAGATATACTACTTTGAAATGTAACACCGTTACATCGTAAAAAAAAATAAAAAATCGACCTTGGAAAAGTCATTAGTTCATTGCTTTACTTTGTTCAATTGAAATTATTTATTTAATAAACACAATCTCACACCTTCATTTCATGCACTTCACAGTAACATGTACAATTTTCTATTCATTTAAAATTCAACTGATAGCGTTGTAAAAAAAACTGTGCTTATTATTATTATTATTATTATTATTATTATTATTATTATCGCCCAGTACAAAGGCATGCAGATTAAACTAACTGGTGTTCCCAAATTGCCCGTAGTGTGTAAATGTGCATGTGAGTGTTGACCGGATGTCCTACAGTACCATGGTTGTAAAATGGGAAAAAATGCAATGGTAATCACCACTGGCCCTAGTTGGACTACAGAGGTTTCTAGATTGATGGATGGGTGGAATAGTACTAATAGTACTGATAGTAGTCGTACTAGTAGTTGTAGTAGTAGTATAGTTGTACAGGTAGGTTCGAAAGTTTTACCCCCATGGTTAATTTTTGGTATATTCTTCTTCTTCTTCTTCTTCTTCTTCTTATTATTAATAATAATAATAATATTATTATTATTATTATTATTATTAATATATATTTTTTTCTATTTATCTATTATGTAACTGTATAAACATAAATATGGGCTTGTCAATATAAATACATTCTTTTCACCTACTTTAGCATAGTTAATGTAAAATAAAATGTAAAATATCTATATTTTTTACCTTCTTTGCTTTTGCAGTCAAATTTAAAGCAGACATTTTAACCTGAATGGAATCTACAGTAAAAGCTTAAACTGGCCCAAACTGGCCTAAACTGGCCTATTTACTCTGTAGCTTTAACCTCTTGCTTCTTTACAAGCACTTTGTTTACCTCAAGCCAAAAAACGTTGCCTCTCTTCTCAAACCAGTTTGAGCCGACGCGCTGCTGGACTTAGCCTCGGCATCAAACAGCATTTTTAATGAAGTGGTCAACGGTTGGTTGCACAAACATTCTAAAGTAGCTTAGGAAAACAGGCTTCAGACCAAACTCATGGAGAAAAAGAGAGAGAAAGGGAGGGAGAGGGCAAAAGAGAGAGTAAGGCCTTCTTATGTCCAGTGGAATGTTCACTAGACCCCTACTCCACACCCTCTCACACACACTCACACACACACACACACACACACACACACACACACACATACACTGGAGCTCTTTGTAACCACTGACAGACCACAAGGTACATCGGCCCGCTCTGGAATTCGTAGCTTGAAAGTGTTTATTTTCTTTTAAATACTTCTAACTTGTGTCTACGATTGTGTGTGCATGTGTGTGTGTGTGTGTGTGTGTGTGTTTCACTTTGAGCCTCATGATACCAAAATAGAAAGAGTCCTAATCAACTTCCTTAAATACATTCGATAAGTGTTTGTCTTTCATTTAGGAGGTTTCGCTTTCACCATGTAAGCACTTGACAGCTTTGTTTTTAAACACCGCCCAACCTTCTGATTCCTTTTTTTTTTTTTTTATCTTTATTTGTTTTTGTCCAGTCTTTACTTAACCTCAGTTTTAAGACTTAGATCAGATTCTGCCTCCTCTGTTGAATAAACACGAGCATAAGAGCAACCCGAGATCTTGGGAGCGCCTCCATATGGACACAGACGGGAAAAGGAGCCTAGTGATCGTCAGATTATTTTTTTTCTCCTTAAGGTGAGATCGAGACTGTTCTAAAACAGTCTGGAAGATGTTAAGGTTGAAAACGTAGGAATTTCTGGAGGGAAACTTGAGGAATTTTGGACGGGGTGATGTTTTTTTCCCTTTCCCCTCATCAGAAGGCTACGTACTGTATATGTATAAACCTTACATACGTATAAACCACATCAGCTTTGCAGTTTTTCAGAGTTATTGCCAAACCATCATATTTCATAAATGCTTTCCTTTACCTTCATCCTGTGGCCAGGCCCGAATGCGGTTCAAGGAATGTTCAGGTCTTACTTGGTAAACAACAGTGCCGCTTAAATGGGAGGAGGCTTAATGTGGATTTGACCTAATGCTGCATTTCTTTCACCAAGAACCTTTGAACACAGGAAATCTCAGCCATGAGAAAATGATTAGCATCCTTTGTTAGGCCTAATGCAGACCATTTAGTGAACACACACACATACAGCATTAAAAAACAACCTTTAAGTAAGAGTTAACAAAACCAGACGTTTTACATTTTACAGATGTTCCACAACATACAATCATTCATTCATTAATTTTCTTATCCACGGGAGCCTCCTTAATCCTGTCCCAGGAGACTGCGGGTTCTGTACACCATGGGCAGTGTACCAGTTCAGAACAGGGCAGACATACTGGGTGATTTGTGAACACCAACAATGTGGGAGGAAACTGTAGTACCAGCAGGAAGTACGGGTACTCGTGACCTGAGGCAGGAATGGAACCCTTGGCCTCAATGGTGTGAAGACACAATGATAATCACTTCACCACTGTGCCCCCCTACTCAACATACACCCTAACTTAAATCATTTTTGAGTATCTAATAGAAAAAAATTATCGCTTTCTGCCCGGAAACTAATGGGCCACATCACACCACTGTGTCGTTGATTATTTCCCTACAACAGCATTCTACCTTCCTTTCTTACAAAAAGAATTAGCAATGATAAACACATCAAATACTTCAATATATCATAATTTCGGATACAACAGACACGTCAGCTTAGGTGGTATGTGCTGCATGCCTGTGTAAAAGAGGCCAGCTGTCTAGCCCGTGAGAGAGAACCTATTCTGAGCCTGAGACAGAGAACGGCTGCTGGTGACGCAAACGCTCCTTTTAAACTCTGCTTATGATAAATGCGGCAGCAGCAGCATGCCACTCGCGCTAAGCTCATCTTTGGCAAGCCTTCCTAAACAATTACAATGACATCAACCCACAACCGACATGTAAGAAAGAAAGGAAGAAAGAAGAAAGGAAGCCAAAGGACGTTGTTTACTGTATTTTCAGTCAGATTATCAAACGGAGGTAATGGGAATGTAACGAGTCATGGCAAAGTAATGTACTGTAATGCTAAGCTTGTTATGGTTCCAAAGTCTGAATCCTTTGTTCTGTTTTGAAACAACACGTCCACAGGCTGCAAAGGAAACCAGGAGCAATTCATCAGCCGAATGCCATAACTGAGAGAAAAGGAAACGATTATGGAAGTTTGTGATGAATAATATTTCCTGATTGGTTGAAATAACAAACCCAAATAATAGCAAACAGGGCTTATTATTTGTTACATCAATAAGTTACAGGGCCTTGGTCTGTACTGAGAGCTAGAGATGCAGGAATACAGACTTGTTTTTCTCCTCCTCGGAATGACCTGAAGTAAACCGGCATGAATCACACAATCCCAGTCGGAATGTCCTCTTTCGAATTTAAACAGTGTCCACGGCAGTGCAAACACCTCTGCCCTTTAGCGAGGTGGCATTTTCCCAGCCAAGCTGCCCAAACACTTGAAAAAATAAAAACATAAATAAAAGGAATCTGTCATGGGTAAAAAAAAAACACATCCTACAGGTCCGGAGTTTGCTCAGTAGAGAACTCCATGAGGCCCAGCTGCAACACTGAAACACTGGCAGCTCCGAATATTTCCAATGAACGGTTCTTCCAAAACACAAAACAGAGCTTGAGCACCATGAGCATGCCTTCTAGGTTTGTTAATGCAATCAATCAATTAAACACTGGCAGGAAGATGAGATTCCATTTTATTCTCTTGAGCAAGCTAAGCGAATGCCAGAGGATTTGCAATCAGCATATAGACGTTATGACTGACTCAACTATTAAAAATGCTTGAATAATTCATATTCTTTTACTAATACAAATAACATGCACATGGTGGACCGATGCCTAATCCCTGGATTGTAATAGTTAAAGTGTGCTTAGCTTTCACGATATCAATGATATGCTGCAATAAGACGTTTTGTTGTTTTGTAAGAAGAGCTTTCAGTCAATTCACGGTTCCACAATGCCTAGGATTCAGCATTAATGCAGAGTTAACTTGAAAGATTAGTTAGGCAACTGAGAAGCATTAACTAAGCAACTAATTTGAGTTAACATTAAACTTATTATGGTTGTGTTGACCTGACGTACTGACTCACACACCAGCCGACAGCCAATGGTGTATCCCATACCACTGGGTATTTCCAAGGATTCCTCTTGTTCCATTAAGGCACAACATTATAAAACGTTTCAACACGTTACTTAACAATACATTGTGCAAAACCCAGACGTTATGCATACTGGAAATCGGTCCATATTCAATCATTTTGAAATTACTACCAATTGGTAAATTTCGAAATGATTGAATATGGCAAGATTTCCGAAAGACCTAACGTCTCAGTTTTACACAGTGTATTGTGTTACTGTATGTAATGTTCATGGTAACGCATGCCGACCTCCGGAGCTTCCTGAGCATTAACTTCTACGCTGAAATAATTCCCCCAGTTTCCGTTAGAGCAGATATTCTCTTGTGACTGGTGTGAACCGGCCGCCGATGACTGATGCGCTGACCTCAGTGGATTCAGCCATGGTGCACTTGTGCAGGTTTGGTTCAAACATAGTTCAGTCAGTTCAATCCAAACATAGAACCCCCTCTGTGTACGTATTAGAGGAGGCTGTAAGCAGTTTACTCGGAGTCTAATTACGAGTGCTCCTTTATCTTAATAAAAATCATGCTTGGGCCCACCCAAAATAATTGCAACCAAAGTAATTTAATTGCTTGGCCAAGCAGAGCTGTTAGAGTCGCTTTTGGGGCTAACAGACAGACCTCTGATATAGATGAGCGAGGTGCAACCAGTCAGGGAACGAATTCAAAGCAACAATTTGTGTGTGTGTGTGTGTGTGCTTTTTCTTTTTTTGGTAGACCATTTTGTTCTTAGAGCGATGTCTGTCACATGGGGCCAGAGATTTGGGACTCCCTACAGTCCAAAAAAAGTTAAATATCAGAGCAATTCCATAGTTTTCCTCACACTTCCCCAAGGCCTCGCACTATTAACCACCTCCATGCTTCCCCCCGAAAATATATACACCCTGACATTTCCATTCTTTCTTCTGAGCCTATCTGGTATTAAGATACAAATCTAAACCTCACAAACCACAACAAAAAAAGAGCAGGAGGGTATTTCCCAGCTTTCTTGCAAACCTCAGCTTAAGGTGCCCACCTATTGGTTAATGACATCACCACAGGCTCACATGCACAAATGCAGGCTATCGGGAACGATCTACAGGGTCAGACTTAGCCAGCAATCCGAGCTGTGCCTAGGAGAGTTGTAAAAGGGGTCAGGTTTAGCAGATTCGCAGACCGATTACCACCCACACCCACCAGACTAATAAGAAGATGTAGGATTTCAAAGCCAGCTGGTGGAAAACACACCCAGTGACTCACATTCTCCAGCCAAAAGATGTTACATTACTATGAGTTAAACTGGCCTGGGTCTAATCTCTTTTGCCTTTTCAAGAGTTAAATTATTTCATAGCATTTTGTCTCGCAACCATACGAATGGGAAAAATTAAACACTGGCGGGAGGATAAGATTCCATTTTAGTCTCTTGAGGAAGCAAAGGGAATGCCAGAGGATTTCGAAAAAATAATCATCACGTAAGAAGATTCAATCTAAGACCATAAACCAGGATCTAAAATATGAGGTCAATTAATTATACAATACACGATGACACATATTTTAAGTTCACAGTTAGCATTTGCTCTCTGTCTGAACTCACACTAACGCTGCCAGCTTCTTTCAAAACATGTTAGTGCAGAAGTGGCAGCGCGAGACCGATAAAAGCAAAGTAGCTGCCAAACATGCCTGGAACCAAGCAAGCGAGTGACATCACAGTCTCAGTGTTCAGGCTGTTATCCTATCTGCTGAGCTTGACCCACATGAGTTCATAAAATGCTTGCTTTGCTACGTCACGAGGAGTGTACGGCGACCCTGTGGCCTGTCCTGAACTCTTGACTCTTACAAAAGACCACAGCATATTTTACTCGTTTCTATTATTATTATCAGTGAGCATGCACTGGCGATGTGAGCAATGCGTCTTGGCGTCCTCGTTGCTCTTTGAGTCCTGGTGCATAACTGAAAAGTATGAAGAAGCACAGCGGAATGGAGCAACTGGCATCTGTTTTATGGCTTATCCACATCCTTGCGTCGTCCTCGGATGAGGGTTCGCTTTAGCATAGCAGCTATTTCCGACTCACACCACCATCGTGTGTGGCTCGTCGGGGCATCTGGACCTCCGGCGCTTTGTTGGAGCCGTTGCTCAGTTACTATGATGGTTTGTGGGAAAACAGATGACAGAAAGTCCAGTTTGATGTTAATAAAGGTGGTCACTTGAACGCAAAGACTTGTTGTATAGTCGTGCATTTTCGACCTAGTCCTCAACATCAACAATTGCATGCTGAGACAATCAACAGAAATGTACACATAATGTATTCTGGTACTGTATATTTGTAGATATTTTTGCTACTGTACCTTCCTGAAGGCTCTCTGGGCTTTAGCAATAGTCACTCCTAGCATACAGGAAGTGTTTGCCTCTGCTCATACACTTGATTGTCTTTGAAACTCTAAATTTATTCTCTTTTTATGTCTTTAGGACAAAATGAAAGAGGAGTTCCAGTCCAGTCATAGAAACAAGACATTTAGGTTTCACAGATGTTCTATGCACAAATGGTATTTCAAACCAGTTTGTTAAAACAAGCTACAGTAGCTACATATAAGCTACATACTGTACAGTATGACACTACATGGGCATCCATTGCACATTTGCTCATTATGAATTGAAGTGATTCTCAATTCTCATACACAGTTTCCTATTTGACATTTTATTACAATATTTATATAGTAATTAAGCTTATCTTATGTATATCTCCCACTAAGTCCCTTTTAATGACTTGTTACTACGTAGTCACAATATATAATGTATATAATTATAATATAGCATTGTGGGATTTCTCTATGATCTGGTCTGGGTTTAGACCCTTGACCTGGATTTAGACAGGCATGAAGGCAGAGTGTGCAGTCTCATAAACCGAGACGGTGGTGTGTGTGAGGTGTGTAGGGTCGCATGAGCGCTGCAGTTCACTGCAGGAAATTCCTCCCGTGGGCTGTCCACACACCTGCAAAAACATGTCGTGCCATTCACACGGCACCTCGCGCTAACGCCCTGCTCTCCGAACGCCTGGCACCTAGCCTGATACTGCCAATCTTTCGGGCCGAAATTCACTCACACTTTCTCTTTTTCTCACGGAAACACGTTCACACGCAACCAAGCTTGGGTGTCTGACTTCCCTAGATGTAATTCTAGTACGGAAACTTATTTCGCTGCTCATTTGGGTGTGTGTTCTATAGGTGTGTGATTTGGGGCATGTGGATCCACTGACTGACAGTCAAACTATGGTACATTTTTCTTTAGTAAATAGCAATCGCCTAATCTGCCCTTAATCTTAGAAAACATATTTATCCTATCGTCTTCAGTTAATATGTCCTCTAATGAAAATAGCAAGGATAGAGTCCACGACAAACAAATACAAAGAGCATATGCTTGCAATTAAGCAGACATGCTTTTTGCGTCATAAACTTTGGCATCAAATGAAATGCTTGTTACGTCTTTGCGTCGAATCGATCATGGCTTTCCAACTTCTCTCCTTTTCCCGCTCGCATTTTCTGTTATGTCTTTCTTTTCAAAGCCTTCTGTGACCAATTAGTGTTTGGCTGGTTTGCTTTTCATTTCTAAAGGTTTATTTTTCTCGCCGACCAGCAGTTAGAGAGTCTCACTGGCCGGACACCGACCCCTCTGATTTGGTTTTCGTCTAGCAGTGGTGAAAAGAAAAAAGAAAAAAAAAGTGATGGGCTGAAAAGAGAGCAAACAGGCGAAAATGTGATCCTGTCCTTAAAACACCATATTGTGTTTTTCATTTCTTTCTTTTGCTTCCCTCTTCAATCATGTAACATTTCTCCCTCTCTTTATCATTCTCTCTCACTTAAGTTATGGGAACATGGAGTTCTTCCACAGAGATTCTCAAAAGAAAAAAAATTATATTTTAAAAATGTCATAAGGAAAACAGAAACAAATATAGTTTTTTATATCTATCTATCTATCTATCTATCTATCTATCTATCTATATATATATATATATATATATAGGTATGTATATTCATTCATTCATTTTCTGTACCGCTTTATCCTGTATTTCGGGTCGCGGGGACCTGGAGCCTATCCCAGGAGACT
>JAQMYG010000012.1:34190367-34211700 GCA_030014215.1 Clariallabes teugelsi
TACCGTATATACTTTATATAAAAAAACGTTATGGTGCCATATAGAAGACTGTCATGAACGACGTAGATGTGGTCATAAGTGCAGGTGAGAAAGACAGGATTGATTTAACTAGAATAAACAGCAAAATTGTAATCATAGCTGAAACAACAAGCAAGGGTCGGTCTATCAGCAATTAGGATATCAGAAAATCAGAAACCAAAATAACGGATTAAAGTCATACACAGTAAAACTTTAATATGCAGAGTAATATTTAAGCACCCGGGTAATTGGGTGCAGGTGAGTTTAAAACTCAAATGATTTGGAACATGACGTGAGTTGTATGTGGATACATGTGTCTGTTCCACCGTCTTAGCTGGCCTGACAAAGTTGTATGCTAACAAGGACTGTAGTGAAAACTGAAACGCATTATGCTAACTGTAAGTACTGAGCTAACATTACTACTATGAGCTATAATTGTACTATGGTGAAACTGAGCAGTCTAGTGTAATAACAAAATATAATTACGCTGACTTATTGCAAACAAGACCTAGCGAAACTAACTACCACATGTCATCATTCTAACCAGGAGTATTGAGCTAACTAAGCTCAATGCTGCTAAGCATGCTAAGCTAATTAATAGTTGTGTTAGGCTAGTCCTGACATGGTTTACTCAATTACATTTGCAGGTGTTTATTTAAACAGATCCTCTTGCAAAAGATTTAATGTACCTTTAAATTCTTTATTCAGGTTAAATTTATTTAAAGTGCTAACCTTTTAGTACCCACGAAACCTAGCTCGATTTCAAATCACACACTGATTTCTGCTACTAATGTAAATCTGAGGCATAACAACATTTTTGCTAATCACTGAAATAAGCTAGCTAGAATGATTAATAATTGATACTATACAGGCTAATTTAATGCTAGTCCCTAGCCGTGTACATATAATACAATACATAAAGTAACAGTGCTATATTACTTCCTGGTTCTGCACCTAGCTTAGACTTGTTACTTCACTAGCATTAAATATTGAATATTGAATTCGTCTGCATTTTCAGCATTGCAGACATCACATGACTCCTTTATTGATCTCTTATTCTCTCTCTCTCTCTCTCTCTCTCTCTCTCAGACTCCCTCTATCCAAGCAGCAGCTTGTGGCTTTATGGTGAGATAAGTCAACACGGCTCCTGGGCGATAGACGGAAAGCAAACACGTGCATTAACGTCAGTGCAGCATTCCTGTATGCGAGGGATCAGGACCCCCTGCACCTTCTAACCTTTGAAACAAAGTGTTTTTTCAGTGTTTGGGAAATGCATGCGTAATGTGATGACCTTTTACCTATTTTAACTGGAAACCTATAAAAATCTAATGCATGTGTTCTGTTAATATGACTCATTCTAAAATATATAGTTTGAGTTGAGTTTGAGTCTAAAACCAGACGCTTTTGGAGTTGGTGTTTGGAGAGCAGACAGACAAATGGATTGGTAGATGGACAGACAAGCAAAGCAGACAGATAGCCTGTCTGACATCCAGACTGGAAGGACCATAGACAGATGGACAGAAAGGATCAGACAGATAGTTGTATGAAATGACAGACAGACAGAGGTGCAGACAGATGGACTGACAGACAAAGAGATTGATAAGGGCAGGGACAAAGAGACAGACTGACAGAGTGAGAGACAAATGGACATATTAACAAATTATTAGATAGATGGACATCACAGGAACAGACCGACAGGTGGATGAACTGACAGATGGATTGAGATGTAGATAGATGGAGACAGACAGATAGAGACATACTGTACACAGAGAGACAATTATATTGACAGATGGAGAGAGAAGGCAGGCAAACAGAGACGAAGTCAAACTGACAAATATAGACAGGTGGATGGAGAGACAGACAGACAAATATTGACAGATACAGAGTGACAAATAAACAGACAGTCAGAGAGATGGCTGGATAAATGATGTCAGACAAATGCACAGAGACAGACAGATGGACAGACTGGCTCATAGACAAACAGACAGATGGACTGAAAGATACAAAGACAGGAAGAGAGATGGCTAAACAAATGCAACTTGTAACTTCAAGAGACATAGAGACAGACAGAAAGACAGACAGGTATAAACAGATGGATGCACTGATAGACAGATAGATGGACAGATGGACATCCATTTAGTGCATTAGAGAGCAATGAAATAAAGACAGCAGTGAATGTGAATATGTAATTACACCGAACATATCACGCTTGCCAAACTGAACTGGCTGATGAAAGACATTTTTCTCCTTGACACATCACATGATTCACTTGACGTGCCTCATGCTGTTCCTCTACTTTTTTTTTCCAATTGGAGATTATTACAACATCAAACAGACTGGACTCGGTGATCTATTATAACCTCTGTATCGCAGTAAAGAACAGGTGGGAATTTGCCTCTAACATCACAAATGATGTACATTTAACATGCTGTCTGTCTTAAAGACATTCCCTACATTCCAGTAGTGTGATCTGGATGTACTCGCTGACCTGTGTTCATCATTCTGCAATCTGGGGAACCTTAAAGTCTGTTCTATTACTTAATCAGTTCAAATAAACTTCGTTGGATGACTGTGTCACAGTCAGACACAATTTCTGCAACAAAAAAAAAAAAAGGTGTATGAAATCTCTAAATCAATATATACGTCATTTTGTATTATGCAGTATTGAAAAATGAAAAGCTTTGAAACAAAGAAAACAATTGAAAAACAACAATAAAAATGGATCAGTTTAAGTGTTTTTATTTAAAAGCTCTCTATGGGACAGAGAGCTCATGGAAATCAACAGGGCCTGAGATAAGCTCAACCACTTTTCATCTCAGACATTTTTTTCTGTCCCACTTACTTCCCTTTCTCTCGATCCTTCATTCCTCTTGAGTGTTCATTGCGGCCTTTTCCAGGACTCTGGCGCTGACGTCCGCACAAAATAGGAAACAATTGTGTGAAGATTCCCTCCACACTCAGTTCCAGACGCAGAGCGAGGAAGGCACAGAGAAGGCTTTGTTGAGCAAGCACGGGAGCTCTCGAGGCCTCCGACTCCCACAGCCAGGTGACCCAGGCCTTGGCTGATGGCTTCGCCAGGCTGCTGTTCACAATGACTCATCTGGAGACAGATAGCCATGAACACAGAGTCTGTTTCCCTCTTACAGATGATTAGATTCCGGCCTGACTGGACTCCTGGGCCAAATTCCGACACGATCATGTAATTCAGACAGAGTGTGTTATCGTGAATCAATGAGTTCTGCTTGGAAGAAAGCAGAAAAACATGTGCCATAAAGAAAAAAAGTCAAAGTGTATTAACCAATGAGCAAAATATGGGTTTGCTGATCAGGTACAATGATGATTTATTTTATTTTATTTATGGATCATTTTTCCCAAAATAAAATTAAGAAATGGATTTTAAGATCCATTTAAAGAGGGAAAAAAACATTTAATTAAAAGAACTACATAATGAAATCAGGAAGAAGAGGAGTTAGATGGAGCTGATAGCTCACTTAGACAGTGCTCTTGCCATCATTTGCATTTTCTTTTATGGCATTTGGCAGGTGACCTACATTTTATCTCATTATACATCTGAGCAGTTGAGGATTAAGGGCCTTTCTCAAGGGCTTAACAGTGGCAACTTGGTGGTGCTGTGGTTTAAACCTGGGATCTTCTGGTCATTAGTCAGATCTCATCTTCTATACCGCTTTATCCTGTATACAGGTTCATGGGGGCCTGGAGCCTATCCCAGGAGACTTAGGGCACGAGGTGGGAG
The DNA here is from genome assembly GCA_030014215.1 of Clariallabes teugelsi. Taxonomy (NCBI): domain Eukaryota; kingdom Metazoa; phylum Chordata; class Actinopteri; order Siluriformes; family Clariidae; genus Clariallabes; species Clariallabes teugelsi. The sequence continues at coordinate 34,194,140 of JAQMYG010000012.1, forward strand.
ACACCCTGGACGGGGTGTCAATCCATCAAAGGACGGACACACGACACACACACTATCGGCAATTTGAGAATGGCAATTAGCCTAATCTGCATCTCTATGAACTGTTGGAAGAAATCCGGGGTAGCATGTGGAGAACATTCGAAATCCATGCATATACTGTAGACCCAAGTTGGGAATCGAACCCAGATTTTGGAGTTGCAAGGCGACAGTGCTAACCACTATGCCACTGTGCTGCCGTGTTATTAGTCACAGAAAACCCCAAATGAGACATTTTAGGACATTTTAGAACTAATTATCATTTTTATTTATTATTTTATTTACAATATACTTTAAAGTGAAAATGTAAAATGGGACACCTTACTCCCTACTGGACCATGTGAAGGTGCAACATATGGAATTTGAAACATATGGTTGCAAGAATACCTTCAACATTTTTCCATGTTATTAATATTATGTTCTATTCATACTGCATATCAGACTGTTCATACATACTATGCATATGTTTTATATCTATTCTCTGTGTGCATGAGTAGCAGCGCCCACAACTCATCATTCAGCAGGTGGAAAAATCTCATTCCCCTGGGATCACCCAGAACTTTCCATCATGAAGAATTTCACTTTCCACTCACACAGCTTGCATTTTTTTAGAAGGTTGTTTGTGCTTTTAGTATCCGTCTCTTAACCTTTTTTTTCCTCTGGCATTCCGGTTTCGCTTTGGACGAGGACAGATGTAAAAACATAATAAAACAAGGTTAAGCCATTAGACATCATGAGTCTGCCATCCTCGCATAATGAGTTCGAGTAAGTCGGTGTGTTGCTTTGAGCTCCTTAACAAGTGAGGACTATGACTTTTGGGAAACTGGGCCTATATCTGGCACTGATGGGATGCAGCTTCTGGAGTAAAACTTTAGCCTTATTTGAGTCTAAATATGGTCCAAGAAAGGCAGGAAATGTATTTGAAAGTTTCGTTCGGTAAATTTATAGGCTGCCTTGCAAAACTCACCAAGATAATTACATTAATAGCAGCCCTGAGTGGAAAATAGAATTGTTACAGAAATCAAATATTCTTCCATGATAGGTCTGCACTTTTCCAAGGGATTTCTAGCAGAAGCCCAAACTTTGCATTCATATATTCTTTTCATATTGTTGTAACTGGAATTTCCTACAAGTCTATCTGAGCCTCCAATAGCTACCTGGACTCCATAATAACATCAATTAACTGTTATGCTGAACTGCCTGCCACCTAACACACAGTATGAATGCAGATCAATTCCTGATTTTTGTTTCACCCAAATGAGGATGGGTTCCCTGTTGAATCCGGTTCCTCTCAAGGTTTCTTCCTTTTGCCATCTCAGGGAGTTTTTCCTTGCCACTGTTGCCCTCGGCTTGCTCACCAGGGACTATCTGACCATTTTGATTCGTATACATCTTTTAATTGTTATTCAGATGAAACTGAACCAATTTAGATGAAAAGACATAAACCTGAAAAAGTGTATTATTCTAAAATTAAGATATTGCAATATAAGTTTGACGTGGTTATGGACACTACATTTTATTTTATTTTTTTGGAGAAAAAATCTTAAATTTTGCATGGAATACTTTAATTTAAGCAACAGCTCATACAGTATGCTTCTAGAAACTTACAACAAGTAAGAAACTTCCAACAAGTAAATCAAGTCTGTATCAATACTTAATTTGAAATGATTATTGTTTGAAACGAGACAGTGTAATGCTGAAAAATTGCGGAGCACATATAAAATCATCTCTCGAAAACACCTAAAGCATCAACTTGAAATTTTTAGGGAAGCAAGATTGCTCACTTTCATGTTGCATAAACTTCAGAAGTAGTCTCTTTGGCACAGACATTTTTTGCATTGTATGTATAACAAATAAAAAATGAATAACAAAATCAGCACCAAAAGAACCATCCATTGTTAGGCCAAGTGTTAATTTCTGCTTGAAGCAGAATCATGTGAAGTCCCACTGTGTACAAATAAAGAGCCATTTTCTTTTGGTCCGAGTGACCTTCAGAATAATATCCGTTCACAAAAATTGCCTAGAAATTATGCTTAAGCAGAGTTGGTCTAATCTTTTGTAAGAGTCAACAGATTTGGAAGGGTCATGGCCGCGTTTGATGTTTTTTCCAAGAACTCCATGCTGCGCATTGGCGTTTCCCAAACCCCTTTATGATTAGCCAAGGCTAAGTGACCGCATTGCAGGTTTGCATTAAGACTCTTTCCTGGTTACACCCTTAACACACACAATCAAGCCTGTCTTCTCAGTCAGCCAGGCTATCGCGCTTCTCCTGACTCAGCTAACAACGACTTCACAAGATTCAGGTCATTGCGTGTCACTATTTTGCCAAAAAAACGATTGCTGAGTCTAAAGTTGAGGGAGGAAGTTAAGCAGGACTAATACTGTAGATCATACTGTATGTACATACATACATACATCATGAACTGCTTAAAAAAAAATGCTTGTCACCGCTCACTATGGTTGGCCTTCTATTATTGTTATTGACTGACCACATCTGCTTACGTATTTCATCACAGATCCAAACCACAGAAATGCTCTGCCACTGCCTGATAAGCATCCAAGCATTCAGTGTTCTAAAAATGAAGCTTATCTCTTGACTACAGTCTAGTTTAATTGTTCATAGGATTTAAATATAGCATGAATTTCCAGAGAGCAGAAAAACACCAGAGTTATGTTGTTTAAGGCCTCAGCTTGACTTTCATAGCATTAGCACCATTTACTAACACTATAAATGCTCCACTTCGTGATTTTTCTATTTCCCTTTCTCATCACTTTAACCAGTTGGACTTCCACAACAAAACTGCTATGTGCTATTTACAGTTGATTCTTTGTTGATTCTTTGATTTTGACCAACTCTCGAACGAATCAACAAGAAGAGATTTGCTCTATCCTTAACTCTATTTAGTTTCTAATCCAGTGTGCAACAACAAGAAATCCACTTCTCTCTCTTTTTTTTAGACTGCATTTCTAATGAGAACTCACATATTTTCTCTCATACCTGAACACTGGATATCCTTGACACAGTTGTTTTAAGTCATTACTGTGCAGCTTGATACTTTTCGAATTGGCATTTATGGGATATTCCCAGGATGAAACTTTACTAAGCATTTAATGAGCTCTGTCAAAGTGTCTGTCTGGTTGCAAACAGAGCTCTTTTATATAACGAGTGGAGTTCTCAGAAAGGAATGAACCAAAGGTTGGAAAAATCATGACCGATGCAATCGAATACCTGCCTTTTGCCAGGAAGATGACCAAAGATCACATACAATCCAGTGCTTAAAAAAGAAAGATGGCAACCAGGAAAAACAACTATTTTTAGAAAATATGTTTTAGTAAAACATACGTGATGCTCTGGAGAGACTATAAATAAATTGGATTTGCAATGGAATCCAGGGGAACATTCAAACCTTTAAAGCAAAATTACTCATGCTGTGTTTCCATAAGAGATTTATACTAAATACAGAAGAAACAGAGCACTGGCGCAGGATTCTCTACTGAGCTTCGCATGGTTAAATATACAATATAAAGGCTTTCTAATGGATTTGGAGGCAGAATAAAGCCAAAGCAAAACACAGCAATTTGAAATTAGTTGTAAAAGACGAGTCAACATCAGCCACAAAAACTCCCGTAATTATACATCAAAACTCCCCTAATGTTCCGCACCGGTGCACATTAAAGTAAGACAGGGAAATAAAAAGGCTTGCCTGTGACCGCTCAGTAAATAAAGCAGAACACCTGAAAGTCTTTTAAGCCACTAAACTCTGACAGCTCCCTCGGGAAAAACAAAGCCACGTGTGTTTACCGGACGAAGGCGAGCTTGCACATGAGCCATTCGTGGCAAAAACAAAAACAAAACAGAAAAAACAGCAAAGGGCCTCTCTTTGATTTTTTTTCGGGAAGCAGGGTCAGTCAAATTAGCTGAGATGGTAACCTAGCACGCTATGTAACACCTGCATGGGAGGGGATAAGAAACCATAGCAAAGTCACATGTTCGCATTCATACTCTCTGCTCGAGTAACATTTACATTGGCAGAAAATGAAACGAGACATGTATGTCTGACTGACATCAATCTCACTATTCAAAGCGGGTTCAGGAAGCCAATTAGGAGAGGAATGCAGGTGGGTGCAGTGAGAGCGGGAGGCAGAAACTAGCATTCCTGACTTGGAGAAAAAAAAAACTTTGAAAGGTGGCTAATTGATGTTTTCATACAGCATTTCCTCGCCTTTCAAGAAAGGAATGAATTACCTAAATAAATGTGCAAGGAAATGAAGTTTCCAACTCTCTCCCTGCTTCACTTCCTCCATCTTTGGCTACACCTGGGCAAGTGGAAATAATAAAAGTTTTTTAATTCCAGAAAGGATCATGAGATTGTGACCCAGTTGCAGGACGGTAGCACGCAAGCGGTTATAGCAGAAAACAAAGCGAAATTACAATGCTGACTTGTACAGAGTTTGAGCTTGAGCTTGTTGGTGTGACAATGTTCCATGGCAGCCTGGCAAATGTCTTGCTCAGTTCCAGGACTAAGACAGGAGAACCGAGAGAAGGCCAGAACTGAGGAGAACATTTTCTTGGCAGTCCAGAAACCATTGATACCACTAACCTCTTCATAGCTGTATTGACATAGCATAGCTTCCTTCACTGGTCACAGGTGAGCATTACCATTTTTTTTTTTGCTCTTTTATTGCCTTTTAAGGTAATGCTAAACAGACAAAGGGCACTGCTTTAAATGAAAATGCTTTTCCAATAAAGGATTCATCACAAACAATGCTTCGAAAACAAAGTAGATTGCCCTCGAAACGTTCCCTGGGAAAATTTCATTTTAAACGATTCCATTCCCTCCATATTTAGACAACTGAAATGTTTCCAGCTCTCTGATTTACTAGGCATTCCAGGATTTTCAAAAGTATGGGGATTCAAGCTAGGTCGTTTATGTTGTTTAAAAAAAAAAAAAAAAAAGGACGGGCAAAATATTTGTTGTTGATTTTAGGATGTGGTGAAGATTAATGATCCAGAATTTAAGGGGAGGGCTTCTTCAGTGCCATCTCTTCTTCAGTGCCAAGACTTTGACCTCAACATATAACAGTGGTATTTATGTAACGAGTTGGGATTCAAATTTGTGGTGTTTTTAGAGTCTTATGGTAGTGAACGTATTGCTTTCGCAAGCATTAGTCACAGCTATTAGTTCTGCATCATTTGTAAGGTCAAATCTAGAGCCAAAGTACAGTAAGTTTGTGGATCTGTCTACAGAATAGGGTTCTCTTTCACAGTGACCGGGGCCAGACACTGAGTCAGGAGTGATAGATTCCTCACAGTGTAAGCAGACGTCCTAGTGTGTCCCTGCCCGACACCTTCAGTCCAAACTGCCTGTGGTGTCCTGACGTACATCTTGTTTACTATTGTTCACACACAGTGTGGAAAAACCCCAACAGCTACTCGTAGCAAGACACACTTGCCAAGGTGTCTATGCAGCATTCATTACATCGTTGACGTCTATGTTCTACATTTGTTCAGACTCGTTCTTGCTACGTTTGTTCTTGTGTCCTAATCAGAGTTGTATCTGCTTGGATTTTGTTATTGAGGTGTATCTGCCCCGTCTGCTCGGTTTCCTTTCTGTGCGCTGTTTTTGGGGCCATTCCTGCACTGCTTGTGTTGGCTCGACATCTTCGTGCCACAGTGTTAAAATGAATCAGATCTTTTCATGGCTACTGCCACAGAACTCCAATTTTATGTCTCACAGGAATGCGTTCGATAAAAATGATAAACATATTGCCGCAATGAAGAATTATATAACAGCCTGGTGACTGAGGAGAAAATAGCATGTGACGGATTATTTTTATCTCTCATGGCATATACTGTAGGAGGGTGGTAGGTGTGCCAAATGTTTTAGGGTTTTTCCAACTTCGATACACATATCCATAATTTAATCTGCAAATTCAACCTTAAAGTTGCTGTTTTACTTTAAATCCCACATATAAAGCAACAAAGCCAAAACCAAAAATCCCACATGAACTTGAACTCTTTCAGAAAAAAGAATAAAAAGACATTTTATCTGGTATATGTTCAGGATCTATACTGTAAATACACTAGCATTCACTAATTTGGCTCAGCAATGTCAATGCATTGATTAAGTTTGTTAATGCACATCCACTTTAGTTGTCAGTGCATTTCCCGGCACTGTACATTCTTATTTTAGCCTCTATGACCTTCCAAACAGTTTCAGATGGTGCACAGGGGGCTTCACAGACAAAGATGCTCTATTTGCATGAGGTTTGGCTAAGCTATTGCAAACACTAGGTCTCTCTGGGAGAGTTGAAAACATCAAGTCACATACGTGGAATGTCCCAGTGGCTGCTGAGTCAGGGGTACAGGGTACATACCTTGGCGTTGTCTAGGAAAACAGGAGGGGGCAGTCTACATTTTCGGAAATGGTTCAAAAAACCGCTGGTCAGGCTCCATGAGTACAGTACAGCCAGATATACAGTACGTCAGTATGGAATATCTTTGCAGGATTGGAAGCTTTCGCAGACTTGTAGTGTTGGTTTGGCATTGCTACTTCGGAGAATTTATGTCCTGTAAATCATAGGATGGGATACAGCTCATTTTTCATTTTCATTCCAACTCCAACTTAAACATTGCACCTCCTTTGCATTAAGCACACAGCTGTCTTTGAGTCTAAGAACCTGATTATGTTAGGCTTCTCTTTACTGGTTTCTCTTACAAAAATTTCAAATCTAAACATTTCCTCCTATATTTGGTGGTGTCTAGCAAGAACTTAATTGTTTTAAAAGCATGATACCTACTTTTATTTAAAAGTTGAAAAATTCCAACTGGAACAAAAACACCTTGCTTTTTCAACCTTTGAGCTCTTAAAAACAAACCCTGAGGCCTTTTTCCTCTCAGTTTTCTATCACCGCTTTCACATTCCCATGCCGCTAGTTCTTTTTTTAATACCTCAATTTCCATATTTTGTCTGTACAGCCAGAATCCTTTCTGCACTAAAAATGATCAAATGATTGCTGTGGGCTTTCTTAGAGACATGAGATGTGGGGCGGTGGGCCAAAGCTGGTCTGGAGTTTGAATCAGCTCAGTCAGAGGTAGTCAGACTGTTTTAAAATCCCCTGAAGTGCAGCCCGTAACCACCAATGGCCAATGGATGGTCAGTTTGAAGTTTCAAAGCAGGGAACATTCTTTTAGAGGCCAGCCAACAGCCGGTTATAGAGTCTCTTGATGGTACAGCAGATTGGAGATTGGAGGAGGGAGTTTGCTGATGTTTATTTTATGGCTGGTAGAGCTTTTGATGATTCCAGACAGCATATAGTCTGATCACATAAAAAAACATACTTGAACCTGGAGTATGTAGCTCATAAAAAATATCAACTCATATCCATGTCATAGTTTGTCTAAGATTGTTGATGATAACGCCATTCCATGCACTACAAACAATTTAGCCATTTAATCAGCAAATTGGTTGATATATAGCTTTAAACTTGTCACAAAAGCATTTGAAGTAGAACACATGTTGAAATGAACCAGACTTCCACTTGTCTAAGTTCCTGTTATAAGCAATGTATGGATAGCATGTTCTCCAGATGGTGCAGCTCTCAAAACATTCATCCATGCTTAAAGTGCATTAGCCATGGTCCAGACTGGAAAAACTATGAACAATTTAGCGTTTCCTTAAACATGTTGGGGAAAAAAATATCTTGTCAACCTGTGACCTTTAGCCAGAGCAGCATTGACTCTGCATTAACACCTGCATCTTTAATTATGTTGGTAAAAAAAGACCTATATTTGGTAATTCCACCCAATTAAAAAAAAAAAAAAAAAACAGCTTTGAGAAATACTATAATGATTCAACCATGATGACATCATCACGCAAGACATGGGTGGGAAGAGAAAGCAAGAGAATGCAAGGACTGGAGTGAATCCTATGAGGAATGTTGTGCTGAATCCCACAGGAATGCAGCCACAAAAAGCTCCTATTGCACAACAACAGTGCTGCAAGGGAAACCTCTGTATGGGAAACGTGACCAAACCATACCACAGGATTCCCCTTTACCATTCACCCAGTGAGTCCGGAACACCACAGAACAGAAATTTGATTAGGGTGTAAGATAATCTGTAGGGCTTCACTAACTATAGTTGATTTCCAACTATGTGACTCTGTAGGGCGTTTCTGTAGGCGATGTGGTCAAATTCGGAACTGCTGGCATTCAAGGTCATTGATTTACAGTATTCACATCAGATTCATGTCATACATGTCAGATTTAACACTAGAATAACACTGGAAATGGCATCGAAAAATCATGTTCGTTGTTGTAGATGGGAATTTTTTTCTAGTGAAGAACATTTTAAAAAACATTACAACTTTCTTCTAATTCATGTGGTCTTTATAGGATGCTTTTAATACAGTATGAGTTAATATCACAAAGGGTAATAATAGTTACTCATTACCCAATCTAGAGCAATCTACCCAATCTACTGGAATAAAATATTGAACACTGAGTTCTACACATGTGTATTACTGTAGTCTCTTTAGGTTAAGAACCTTGTAGTAATGAGACCAGTGAATTAAATAGTAAACATACTGCACCCTAAATTGAACACTGAACTGAACCATGATGAGTGCAGCGTTGGGAATCAACTAAGCCATACTTTCTTATTGAGAAGATGCCCATTTTTAATAAAACAATATTTCTAATTATTTTCTGTTTCCCCAAAACAGTAGACATGAAGCATGATGTACATATACAACCAGCATGCGATGCTAGTCACCAATACACCAATTGCAATGTGATTGGGAATCAAGAAGAAAGCAGAGGACATAGAAAAAAACCTACATGGTCAGAGACACAACAAAACTCTTGTGTAGTTTTTTGAGTATTGCTATTTATTGTCATGTCTACTGTTAGAATCATTCACTTACTCATCTTCCATACTGGTTTCATTGTGGGCGGAGCCTATCCCAGGACACTTAAGGCACAAGGACGGCTGTCTATACCGTGGACGGGATGCCAATCCATTACAGGACACACACTCACATGATCATTCACAAACTGTGGGAAAACCTAATCTGCATGTCTTTGAACTTTGGGATGAAACCAGAGCATCTGGAAGAAACTCACCGACTACGGGGAGAACAAGCAAACTTCTTGTTAGTATCAGCATCAAAATAAGTGCAAACAACAGTTGTATGTACTTACTCTTGAATACCCCACTGGGCATCATGGTAATCTCAGACTGACGTTTTCAGTTCTGGCTTGACAGTTGCGATGTCATATTATAAACAAACATGGCTTCCACTATTAGCTGGCCCTCCATGGTTCGGACCAATAAAACATGGACTCTAATGGACAGATTCTATCTGAAGTACTTAAACAAATCAAAAGAAAGGACTTCAAATTTGTCTTCTAGTATATTACTACTTGCTATACTCATAATATCCATGTTGCATTCAGCGCATTGCAGTAGGAATGTCTTTTTTTTGTTGTTGTTGTTGTTTTTCAGTTTGAGAAGCCTAACAAAGAATCTTCAAGCTGTCGATTTTGCAATTACTGTGGCTCCAAGCAAACGTATGTATGCTAATACGTGAATAACCTGGCTTCATATCACTGAAATCTACACAGCAGCACATAACAGAGGCTGGTTGCGTGATTGGGCTAAGTAAGCAAAAGCAGATTAGCTTTCTTCTCAAAGCACAAATGCAAGAACATCTGTTTTATGGTGAAATAATCGAGCTGTGTTTCTGCTGGCCTAGAGCCTACGTGTCTGTTTTTTCGTCCATACTGCCTATTCCCATGCATTCGTCTAGTTTTACACATGTGGAACTAATAACGCGCGGAGGTATTTTTAGAGCTAATACAGAAGGATCTGCTAGACAGCTTTCTGGTGCAAGTCACAATTCATTTACTAAGCTAATACTTTATGTGTTTGGCAGTCGTTAATGGATCTGCAGTTGTTTGCCTCTGCGATGCGAGAGAATCAGGAATAAATGTTTGGAAACACTTTAAATTCCGTTGGACACCATTGTTTTTTTGTTTTTTTTTAAAGATTTTTGGAGTAAAGTTTTAATTAATTTTTAGTTTATATATGCTGTATATTTAAAATAGTAAGTAAAAGACATCAATTAGTGATATTGTTCCTAGTCATGTGCATATGTTCATCACTGCTTGAAGGACAAGTCTGAAATTTTCAGACAGTCAAAACACTAGAAGTCGGAACATTCCAGCATGTTCAAAACAAGAACCAAGTGCTTTGATCTGGTTTAAAAAAAAATGACCGGTACCACATAGACGGCGTATTTCAGTGGAGGACTGGAAAGTCAATCCGCCAGCTAATGCATTTACTAAAGTGGGAGCAGGCGAGACAAAACGAAAATGTGATCCTGGAACCAAACGGCAGCGGAAAATTGCCCCCTGGCAGCATGAAAGTATTTAGGATCTGTTATTTTTGTTCGGAGAACAATAAACCACCTAGAAATTATGACTCAAAAAAAAAGCCCCCAGCCTCCGTTACATCCCTCTTCCATTGCTAAGGAATGGGGAATGTGGCCACATGGCCACATCCCTCCGAAGTATAATTAAACCTTCTATCCACATGCCTTTATTCCTTTGGAGATGGAAGTCTTTTCCATTACATCATCAAAGATTGACCTTTGACCCATCATCATGACAGTCTGGCAAAATTAGATGTTGCTTACATAATCTTGCTTGTCCTTATTACTTTTTTTTCTTTTTTCTTTTTTCTTTCGAAAAATAGAATAGGAGGGGATTAGGATGTGTGCGACTCCTCCTACATTAATAGTTGATTAGGGGGGGGTAAAAGGTGCCCTCTAGAATGTATGTTCAGGAACACACTCATTGTTGGAGGTAAGTTTTGGTCAGTTTTCACCCACATAAAGGGGCACAGATTAAAGTTTAAGCACATTGAAGTGAAATAGAGCTGAACGTATTTATTCCTGTTCTGGGAGGTACGAACGCGGCCGCTTTGAGCTTTAGCTTCAATACAGGATGACGCTAACGCACCTGAGGCATGCCACACACAAAGCCGGGTTTATTTTGCAGGACACTCACACCACAATGTTAATAATTGGCAGGCTGTTGGGTCACACATGCATGGCACAATATGCACTGGCATACTACAACTAACCAGAGAATATGTGTGTGTGAGTGTGTGTGTGTGTGTGGGTAGGTGTGGTTGTTCAATGTTTTTGTGCAAGAACTGGCAGCCTTTTACTCAGGAGGAATGAGGGGTTGTTGACAGACAGGCTACATTACCATTCGGCAAGGCCGTTTCCAGATGGAGCTCCTACTGTACTCCGTTGGCCAGACCGCAGAGAGAAAACGAAAGAACAAGGGAGGAGGAGGAATAGACGGAGTCCACAAGAGAGACAGAGGGCTTGGAGTGAAGATTCCCTTATAAGGCAGGCTTCCTCCGAGACAGCATGCGTGTAGGAAAAGCATGTCTGCTGGCATGGCCAGCACATTCCTGCAGCTCTCGCTCGGAGCTTTTCATTTCCGATTGGCCGCCGTGCAAGGGCCAGCGTTCCGTTTCCTAATAGGAGGGTGTTCTGGATCCTTTTCTCACTTTCAAAATACACAAACGGACAAGTCTAGCCACTTTCCTGGAGCTATGCGTCTCTGTCTATCTAGCGTCTGGATTCACACACCTGCACTGTGTACTGTACAGACTAAACTGTAAAACAAAAAAAGTGATTAAACTCCACTTCAGATGAAATTAATTTAGTGGCATACGCTTGAGGCTTCATGGCTATAATATAAAATTATACATGAACATATTAAAAGTATTTGATTTCTGATTATTTTTTTTATTAATGTATATGAAAGTCTATTCCTATGAACTCTTAAACTCATTGTTTTTTATTTGTCATAGTATTTATGTCTCATTTTGCAGTTAAATATTTTTTTGGCACATCCTCTGAAAACAAATATGCAACCCTGGCATCACCATGCTATAAAAACATGTTGCCATCGGCCAATTTGTTCAGCTACGATTCCCAAAAAAGCTGCCTCTCTCTCTCTCTCTCTCTGACATACACACACACACACACACAGACATGAAGAGGGCAGGACAGTGCCAAAGCTGCATTTTTTTTAATTTTGCTATGTGACAGCTCCTTCTCGGTCTCAGACAGCTGGAATGTGGGATGGCAGGGGGTGCAAGTCTTAGGGTGGGGAGGAGTGGTGGAGAGGTGGAGGAGAAGGAGGAGGAGGGCAGGAAACGAGGAAAGTATGCCAGGAATGTCCATGTTTATCCAGAGCTCCATTCAGCCAGTGGCGGCCCACCGCAGCTCAGCGGGTATAAAGGCGGACCCTGCTCCTGCCTTCAACTCAGAACGACTCTGACTTCCCTTAGAGAGAAGTGACGAGGGCTGAGCAGACAAAGCAACAGCCTAGAGAATCTACGCTCTACCTTTCACGGGGAGAAGAAGCCTTAGCTCAACGAGATCGACTCGATCGGATGCAAGACAGAGAGACAGCCGTCTGAGAGAAGATTACAGCTCGAGAAGCTCGGAGGAAGACTTTTCAAGCATCTCAAGGAGAGATTTTTTGCACGCTGTTTTGAAACAGGACGAAGACGAGACGAGAGAGAAAATGTTTTCCGGAATGAGACTGATTTTTGCACTCTGCTTCACTTTCTTCAGCTGGGTAAGTTGAATTGTCCTATCAGGATTTTAGATTCTATCAGTCTGATAGTAACCAAGCAATCAGGAACACATAGTAATTCTAACAGTTTGTTTAAATGAAAGAAAATCTGGAGAGTCAGTGTGTAGCTTTTGAGTGAGATAATAATAACGTTTGCTTTTTATTATCTTTAGGTGGCTGCTCAGGAGTGCCCCAGTCAGTGCCAGTGCCCTAACCTGGCTCCAAGATGCCCACCAGGTGACAGCTTAGTTCTGGATGCCTGTGGGTGCTGCCGTGTATGTGCTAAACAGCTGGGAGAGCTGTGCACTGAGAGAGATGTGTGCGACCCTCACAAAGGCCTCTACTGTGACTACGGGTCACCAAACAACCGACGCATTGGAGTCTGCACTGGTAAGCTTTCAGCATATGATTTGAGACTGTGAAATGGCAACTAATTCTCTTTACATTTACGATCATTCCTGGCTCCTTTCTTGATGCTAATAATTTCTCTGATCTTTCCACAACAGCTCGAGAGGGCGCCCCCTGCGTGTTTGGAGGAAATGTGTACCGCAGCGGTGAATCATTCCAGAGCAGCTGCAAATACCAGTGTACATGTCTGGATGGTGCCGTGGGTTGTGTGCCACTCTGCGGCATGGACGTGCGACTGCCCAGCCCTGATTGCCCCATGCCTCGCCGGGTCAAGGTGCCAGGAAAATGCTGCGAAGAATGGGTGTGTGACTCACCCCCAACCACCAACTCCTTCATGGGCTCTTTTTTGCCAGGTAAGAAGCAAGACCTGTTCTTACAATGTTAAATAAATGTATATCGATGTACTGTAAAGTCAGTATCTTGATGATGCCATTGGTTTTAACTGAGTCTTTGTATTCTTTTGGATATAGCTTACAGAGAAGAGGAGACCTATGGCCCAGATCCTTCTATCATGCGTGAGAACTGCCTGGTTCAGACCACTGAGTGGAGCGCATGCTCAAAGACGTGCGGTCTTGGCATCTCGACTCGTGTAACCAATGACAACCGCGAGTGCCGTTTGGAGAAGCAGTCTCGCCTCTGCATGGTCCGTCCCTGTGAATCCCACCTTGAAGAGAAAATCAAGGTAAATATCAGTGGACCACAGTCCAGCTATGTTCTGAGTATGATTTTACTGTTTACTTTTCACTTCTTGAATGTTGTTTCTAAACCCAGTCCTTTTTTGTCGCTTTTATAGAAAGGAAAGAAGTGCATCCGTACCCCTCGAGTATCCAAGCCCATGAAGTTCGAGGTTTCAGGCTGCACCACCACCAAGGCTTACAGACCCAAATTCTGTGGAGTGTGTACCGACGGCCGCTGCTGCACTCCTCACAGGACCACAACCCTGCCCGTCGAGTTCAAGTGCCCTGACGGCCAGGTCATGAAGAAGCAAATGATGTTCATCAAGACATGTGCGTGCCACTACAACTGCCCAAGCGAAAATGACATCTTCGAGTCCATGTACTACAAGAAGATGCACGGTGACACAGCATAAACAAAAACTGTGTGAGCTGATCGAAAAAAACAATTCCGTCCACTTGAACCAGATATCCATCTCGTATCACAGAACTGTACTCGTCTTATGTCTTATGTCTTAGTTTTGTTTTCTTTTTGTGTTCCGTCTTTCTCTGTTGTGTATCTGTATTATCATATCCAGTGTGTCATGATGGACGTTAGAGGCTCTTGGGCCTCAAAGTGAGTGGAAACGGATAAAAAAACAAACAAACTGTCGTTTAAAAAAAAAAACAAAGCGACAAAACATTACTGCACTATAACTTCGGCAACACAACTAGTTGCTGATTAGCCTGATTATGGTAATCCCCTTCCCCAAATTGTGGTGGGCGGATCCAAAGAGTGGTGAAAGGTGAGGAGGGCAGCAGACTTTAACCTCAGAACAGAAGCTAGAACGCCTCACCCAAGCGAGTGAGTGAGTGAGAGAGAGTATGAATGTGCCCTTGTTTGTAGCTAACAGAGCTCTAGCCAAGCTTTTTTTTTCTTTCGAGATGTTAAGACCAGCAGAAGGTGGTTCCTGCAGCACTGAGAGTTAATCTTCGACTAACCGATTCAAAAAGAGTTGGTATTGTGTCAAAAGGGGGGGAAAAAGAAGAAAATGACTGGACGATTTGCAGCTTCATTCCTTTTTTTAGATTTTTTTTTTATGAATGCTGTAAATAATGTACATAATTTTTGTACAGGTTAAGTTAATTTAAATTTAAAATCTTTGTCTTTGTTATTTGTCTCGCTTCACTTTTTTGTCTATTGATTTCTTTGTTTTTATTTTTCACTGACGTGACTGTTCTTGTTACAGTTCTTGTATTATTTTATTGAGAAGTGTGACCAAAAAGTTACATGTTTTCAACTTGTTTTGTAGTTTGGAATAAAATGTTATATTTTTATATAAATTATGTTTCCAGCTGTTTTATTAGCTTTATAATATTCACACGCTCAACAACTTATTCAATACACATATTCAGGACACTTCTTACGATTATACACAAAATATGTCACATGACCACAAAAACACTATGTCACTAGCATGTACCCATAAATAGTTTTTGGCTTTCTTTCTTTCTTTCTTTCTTTCCTTCCTTCCTTCCTTCCTTCCTTGTTTTAATGATAAACAAACAAGTGTACAGTACGGACAGTACTGTCAGTGATTCCTTTCCATGTGTGGATATTCAGTCCCAAATGAAATGCACAAACACAAACACATTCAGACTAAATCAGTGGTGTGAGACTGTAGGGACTATATGAAGATATTTACACAGGAGACAACATACACATGAGAAATGTAATTGTATATGGACACGCATTCAATTGTCTAAAGTGAAATGAAGACACACTGCATGAGATAAAGTCTCACATAGGAACACAGAGGTTTGTATGAAATAATAATAATCACTCACTCATTGTCTATACCACTTAATTATGTATATTTAGGGTCGCGGGGGCCTGAAGCCTATCCCAGAAGACTTAGGGAACAAGGCGGGGTACACCCTGGACATGGTGATAATCCATCACAGGGCACACACATGTTCACACACTTATTCACACACTATGGGCAATTTGGGGATGCCAATTACCCTAATCGAAATGTCTTTGGACTGTGGGAGTAAACCGGAGTACCATGAGGAAAGAATAGGGAGATAAACTCCATGCACATAGACAAAGGAATCAAACCTGGCCGAGTAAATGCCAAACTGACATGGTGAATGGAAAATGGTTACTTTCATGTGTGGGTTTCCTCCCAAAGTACAAAGTCATGCGGATTAGGCTAAATGGTATTTCCGGTGCTAACACCTCGTCCAGGGTGTACCCAGCCTCCTGGGATGCTGTACAGAATAAGAGGTATAGAGAATTGAATGAATGAGAGTAAGTGAGTTATTAGATATAGTTCACCTTAGCAAAAACTGGAATCTTTCTGCACATGCTGAATGTACTGAAACATTACTGCCCCCTGCTGCCCAAATGTACTATAACTCCTAAAAACAGGTTCTATGACTTCAGTAAATCATTTACTAATTAAAATAAATAAATAAATCAAGATCAAAGTGAGGTAAATGTAATACTCCAAGATGCCATTTCCTGGGAGGGCAAGATTAGATGTTGATCTTTGACAGATGATACAATGTGAAGATCATGTAGACACAAGTGGCAGAGGTGAACAAACCAAGAATTAATTCTACACACGTATATCAATTCCATAATTACAGTACACGTACACTATTCTCGGTTTTACAAAAATTCCAAAATCTTTATTTATCATAATAAAATACAGAATACAATCAAAATACATCGTAGACAACATGGCCGAAACTATTTCTAAGAACATGAAGCTTCACACCTCCGTAGTTTCTGATGGTTTTGCTTGTTGTTGTTTTTTTGTTTGTTTTGTTTTTTTGCCCATGTGAACTGGCTTTTACGGTAAACACAAGGAAATTGGGGGGAAAGACTGCTTTATGGACACTAAAACAGTTTACTGTATATGCACATCACATCTATAATTAATTACTGTACATACTGTAAAAACAACTTGTTCATTTTGCATTGTTACCATTTGTTCCATGAAAGCAATCTCTTCTGTATTACACAAAAATATTACTTTAGTTTTTCAACTATTTACATTTTCTAATGCAGCATATAATTTTTTTCTACCAATGCATCCTTTTGATAACAAAGATGTTGCTTTCTGTATGGTATTTTGGGGTGTATTCCATGGAATTTGGGTACTTTGCATACTGTTTTTGTCTATTTTATGTTTCATTCCCTAATTTTGAAGCAGAGTGCACTGTGAATAGCAATAAAATCACCAACTTAAGTAAAGTTTAAATCCACCCTGAGCAACTGGAATGAATCTTTGGCACACGAGGTCCGGCAGATAAAGATTTCAAAGCCGCTGACCCGATCTAACTAACTTGGCAAGGGAATTTGGATAGGTTAAGTACACTGTGAAAAGTATTTTAGAAAATCGACAAGAAATAAAGTATTTGATGGGTTTCTTAAAGGTGACGGGACTAGAAAAGCGGATTTAAACTGAAAAGATGATGAGGAAGGGCAGAAAGTTGATCTAGTGGTTAGCACTGTCGCCTCGCACCTCCAGGATTCAGGTTTGATTCCCGCCTTGGTTCTGTGTGCATGGTGTTTTCATGTTCTCCCCGTGCTCAGTGAGTACTTCTGTTTCCTCCCACCATTCAAAAACAGCCAGAGTAGGCTAATTGCCGGCAGTATGTGTGTGTATTCTGCAATGGATGTGCACCCCAACAGTAAGTCTCCAGAGATAGGCTCCAGGCTCCTGCGACCAGAAGGTGGCAGTAATGCAACATAGTGGATGTCAACACTAAGAAAAGTAAGAACCG
>JAQMYG010000012.1:34373306-34383465 GCA_030014215.1 Clariallabes teugelsi
TCTCCACATCATTGCATTCAGTTTTTATTCACAATTTGTTTAGTGTCCCAACTTTTTTGGAATCCGGTTTGTAAATTAACATTTTAGTCATACTTTTTATACTCAGCCGTTACAGAAATAACTAGTGATGGGTCGTTCATGAACAATTCGTTCTTTTTGAACGAGTCTTTAAAGTGAATTAGAAAGAATGAGTAGTCTCAGAAAGAGATTTGTTTATAAAACCTCCGTAGGTTATGTACAGGAAACAAAATTGAGTAGGTTACATTTGAGACTTCTAGTCTGAAACGTTCGTTCATTTGTCACGTGACTCCCATAGACACAATGCAGTGCAGTCAGTCAATGCACTTGGTGGTCAGTCACACCAAGGAAGCATAATTGAACGGTTCTTCTAATGGGTCTCCTAGTCCGAGTCGTTCCTTCTTGTCACGTGACTCCCATAGACGCCATGCTGTGCAATAGATTCAAAAGAATGAATGACTGGGACCAGAAGACTCATGAAACGAACCAGTTCAATTCTGTTTCCTGTGTAACCTATGAGAGTCACGTGACAAAAGAATGAACGATTTGCACTAGAAGATATGAGAGTTGAGCTGCTCATTCTGTTTATCATAATACAGCTTTAGCTACATTGTAATATTTTCATTACTGGAAGTATAACCAAAATTTGGGTACATAGATGTGTTGGGGGGTCTGTTTATTGAAAATGTGACATTTTATTTTATTTCTAATTCAAAGAAATAACTAAATTGATAACCGAGTCACTAAAATGATCTAAACGTCCCACCACTAATTATATATTTCAACTTAATTGACTTTATTGTGATTTTTTTTTCACTGATCTTCAGAACATATTTAAGTTATAAGTAATTAGTACTTAGTTATGTACTGTAGTATATTAACAGGTACATAGGTACTTGCCATTGTTTCCGAGGCCACCAGAGGGCGACATAATTATTAGAACAGACGATCATTAGAACCCGACAGGTAGGTTTATGCAGCTGCTTCCCCCGGATAAAACCAGAAAAGTGGCACTTTTATACATCATGTTTATTTTACAGTTATTTTAAAGCCGACATCGGTGTCTAGACGGAACTTTAAGAGGATCTTCATTACCGCTATGTATATATATTTTTTATTAAGGCAAATGTACGGACAGCTTTGGGTCCTTTTTCATGTTCAATGAAAAATGAAAGTCTCAAACAGCTGTCTGATTTCTTGATTCGTGCACTAGGTAGGGTGTGTCCTAACAGGAGTCGGGATATTATTCAGTGCCCTACATGTTGAGAAATGCTGGATTGGAAAATACCGGAAGTAACGTTGTTATTCATCGTATTTTGTAGTCTTTTAAGGAATGTTTTTAGGTTTTTATATTTAAGTGGACATAAAAAAAAAACGCGGTTGTAGGAAAATTCATAATGAATAACCTTTCCGGTTTTTTTTATTTATATATATATATATAAAAAATTTTTAATTCGTTGTTAGAGTCGGTCATGTCCCCTTTGCTCCACATTTTCAGAAAGGGGGAATTTGTTTATCGGTCACCGGCTCAGTGTGTGTGTGTGTGTGTGTGTTCATCACTACAGAAATCAACCCTAATTATTAAAAGTAATGATAATGCCTTTAGTTAAATCTAGTCTGTTGGGAGTGTGTGTGGAGTACATCACATCTACACCCTGTACTGTAGTCTTAGGCGCAGTCACAGCTTCAATCTTGTTCTTGTATGGCAGCAGGAAGACTCAGGTCAGTCACACCAAGTCTTATTATTGTAATTATATTACAGGTAAAATTGTATTTGGCTTTTATTTTACCTCAGTCACAACAGCAGTTATTATTGTAATGGCTGAGTGTTAAAACTATGACGAAATGTTTTTTTGCTGTTTTATTAAAATAATTCACATAAGTTAAGTTTCAGCAATACTGCAGATTTTGAAAAACTTTTATTTAAAATAAAACATTTATTTTGTAAATTAACAGTCCCAAAAATAATTTCACTTTTTTTTTTCTTTTTCTTTTTAAAAATTATTATTATTTTTAAAAACTTGTGCAGGTGCCGAAGCTGGTGTGTTCTAATGGATTCCGAGGTTTCCTGCACACACACTGTCCCATTGTGTCGGAGCGATTTCACCCCACACCCTGGTGCTGGGGCGGCCGAATGCAGACGCTCGTACGCGTCTTCATCAAGTCCTGCCCTGCTGTAACATATCGCAAGTATGACCTGCGTAATATAATTTCTAAATGATTTGCTGTGGTGTTAAATAGCCTTTAAACTAGGAATGGGAATTCACCATGTTATCATGATATAGAGGTGCCAATTCGAAAATGGAAGTATCACGATTTTATAAATATTAACGATTCCTTATATGGGAGGGTTGAGTCAGGAACGGCATCCGGCGTAAAAACCTGTGGCAAGTTGTGTGCGGATTGGATAGTCTGCTGTGGCGACCCCTTAATGGGAGCAGCCGAAGGAAAGTTCTAAAGTTTTCTCACTTAAAATCAAAGCGCAGCATTTAAACAATCCAAACTAAAGTCAAATACAAGAGTTCAACATTTAACCGAACAGTGCGTATCTCTGTCATCCGCCAGAATTATTATTTTTAAACAAACTTGGCAATTAATTCACTCCTACCACATGGGATGAAAACGTAAATAGTTCAGATTGCGCCACCTGTAGGATTATGAAGAAACGGCGATGTTTTACCACCTCAAACACCTCCAAAGACTCAAAACTCAACCTGACAGTGAGCGTGCGGGCGCGTGAGGCTTCTACGGTGGTCACGCGGGGCTTCTAACACATATGAATTTCGACTAATTTGTGCTTACAGTGTTTAGAGACCGGAGTAAGCGTGTGTAATGAGTGTTTTTGAGACTAATTCGCTCACAGAGTTTGGAGAAAAAGGCAGACTGGAGTATTTTAACATGTGTGATTTTTGTTAATGTAGCACCATAAAAATGCATTTCACTCGGAAGCTTTTGTGCCAGAATGTTAATATCTCAGGCTTCATTTCTACTTTTAAAACACTTTTTTTTCTTCCTAATTATCTCGCAGCGAGATGATCAGAACAGACGATGGTGGTCAGCTCTCAATAGACTGGGTGGATAACACGGATAGCACAAAGTACCCACAATCCTCCTCTCGGCCTACCGTGCTAATCCTGCCCGGGCTGACAGGAAACAGCCAGCAGACGTACGTTCTGCACATGATCCAGCAAGCCACGCGACATGGATACAGGTGAGCATGTAGTTTCTATGTAGTTGAAAGTGAAATGAATAACAGGAGTAGGAATAATGATTTCTGAAGACATGTCGATGGAGTGTGACATGGCTGTAAGTCGTGCTAGAAAACTGCAGTCTTTATTAGCTCTTCTCTCTCTCTCAGGTGTGTGGTGATGAATAACAGAGGATTTGGAGGAGAAGAGTTGCTGGTAAGAAGCTTTTTTTCTCTTTTTTCTTTCTTCCTTTGGCCACATCACTTTATGAGTACACCTGCTCCTTAAAGAATTTCCTTGTAGACAGTCACTGAGTCATGGTTCAACTTGTGCAATGCACACACACGGTTTATATCTTATCTACATCAGGTTTATACAGCTCCAAGAAACAAACAGAAAAAGCAGAGACCTTGTGACACCTCTGAAATATGTCGTAAAATTCACCTGACACACTTCGACCTAATTGTATCCTCTCTTTCTCTTTCTCTCTCCCTTAGACTCCTGTAACCTTCTGCGCTGCCAACACTCAGGACGTGGAAACCACAATAAATTACATCAAAGAGCTCTACCCACAAGCCCCTCTGGTTGGAGCCGGGGTGTCTCTTGGGGGGTGAGCACCCAGGACACACATACACGACCTGTTCACTCATGGAGAAAAAGGAACAAAAAAAAAGAGACTGAAGAATAAAAAACCTTATTAAATATTACTAACCTAATATTTATTACCAATGTTTATCTGTTACGGAGAGTTTCGAGGTTGTTCTGTGATTTTTATTTATTTATTTTCTTTAGTTTTTTTGCGTTCTCTTATGGCTTAGAGAGCAAAATATATTAGTTTTGTAACTTAATATTTTTCCAATTATATTTTCTTGATTCAGGATGCTGTTGCTTAATTATCTGGCGCGTAAAGGATGCGACTCGAAGATGATCGCCGGGCTCACCCTGTCCGTGATCTGGAACTCCTTCGAGTCGTCCAGATCGCTGGAGCAGCCAATCAACAAGCTGCTTTTCAATCGCCACCTCACCAGCAACCTGTGCCAAGCCATCATCAGGTTCTTTCCTTCTGCTCTTTGGTCTTATTCTTTATTCTGATTTTATTGATTCAAAATTTGTTTTTTATTGCTTTTATGATACCAGTGAGAAATGACAGTAATTGAATTGAAATAATATAGAAAGTTTAATCATAGCAGTAACTCAAAGGTTCAAATGTTGGTATTTATTCAAATGGTTCAATGCCACTGTTGGTCGTTAGAGCAAAGCCTTTAAGATAAGATAAATCAAAGTCATTTTGGATAACAGCGTCTGCTGAATGCCTTGAATGTAAATTTAAAAACAATAATAATAATTTTTTAAGTCATTCTGGTCCAGAATTCTCCATCAGCTAATCCATCCACTCATCTGCAATAGTCATTTTCTAAACTTTTAGACCATGACTGTTGCACCTTTAAACAGATCTGCGAATATTGGTCTTAATGCTTGTCTCTCCTCTCTCTCTCAGACACAGAAAGATCCTGGAGAAGGTCATCGACATAGACGATGCGTTAAAGGTATTCACTCCTATTCCTGACATCATCATGCTTCTGTATTTCAGTATTCTAGAAAGTGCAAAAGTTTGCATACCATTAAGACAAGCTTTACACTAGGTATGTTTAATGAAGCAACTTCGTTATAACACGTGACCATTAATGGTTGAAATAGTTAACATGTCCATATAAATACTGCAAAAGTATAATAAGTTTAAATATGTATTTATTTTTTAAATTAACTCAGCTATCAATCCTACACTGTCAAACACTGCCTTCTTTCACTCAATCTTGTGATTGAGAGGATTATAACGGAAGTATATTTCTGATATTTCCACTTTTCATTTTTAACTCCTTAAAAGATTTTATAAAAGATGGATAATCTGTTACATACAACATTTAAAGTTCTCCAAGTCATGAGGGGATGCAAACTTTTGAACTCTACTGCAGATTTTTCCGTTCTGTTTTAATTAAATTGAGGAACAAAGCACTTTGTGATAATTTTATAGGAAAGTAAATCAACAGCGCAGTGGTGTGAAGCATGAAGTAGAGTCACTGTTATCACACTCACAGTGCACTGAAGTGTTTTATCCTGCTCATATTTCAACAATTTGCCAGCACTAATGATTTTTAGAGAGTAAAGAAGTTACATTCTTAGATTTAAAGCTGGGAAACGTCCACAAAACATGTTAATTTATGTTGTAGCTATAAACACCATTTTTTTTCTCTCGTGAAGTTAATACAATTTAAAAAACTGCAGCTTGTCATGTAAATCATATAGTCCTCCGTTTTGAAGACTTCTCCATCTTTTCCTCTGACTGTTACAAAGTGCCGCCACTAGAGACTCCTTCCAAGCATGTTGAACTTTTCCCTAAAGAAAACTTCACCATATCCACTGGTACACATATCTTTCATATGTTTTACTGTCAGAGCTGCTGTTATATGAAATGAGCCAACTTCTAACTAATCAGACCTAAGAATTCGACGGAGCTGAGGTATACGCCTAATTGTCTGATTGCTGCTTCATATTCACTTCAGCCTACGTAATGACATAAAACATACTTGATTTAAAAGTCATTTTCTTGGTGTCTAGGCAAGGACAATTCGGGAGTTTGATGAGCGCTTCACATCTGTCCTATTTGGCTACAAGTCCTGCGTGGATTATTACCAGGACGCCAGTCCATATCACAAACTGTCCCAGATGTCTGTCCCCGTACTGTGCCTCAATGCCGCTGATGATCCCTTTTCCCCAAAACATGGTGAGAAATTCATTATCACTTCTTCGTGTGAAATATATGTATTGATCATCTTTCTAAAGTCATCATACTGCTTTTTTTTCCTTTTCCACAGCTTTCCCGGAAGCTCTGGCTCAGCACTCACCGAACGTGGCTCTCTTAATAACATCACACGGAGGGCACATCGGCTTCCTCGACGGTCTTTTCCCACGCGGCGAAGGCTACATGGATCGGGTGTTCAGCCAGTTCGTCCGAGCCGCTTTTGAGTACCAGGAGGACCTGAAGGAGGCCTGCAGCAACATCAAATTAACCACTACATGTTAAGCTTTATAATCTGTTAACCACTGATACATCTCTCTGTCATAGGTTTCAGGTATTGTGGTAGCATATTAACAGGTAGTTTCACTTAAATTTATTTACATTTTTTCACAGTATGCCATGAAGGGCTCTTAAAAGGGACCGAAGGACTGACACTCAATCAAGCAGTAGTAGAATGGATAGGGGAGCCCAATTTCCCAGAAGTGTCAATGTAGAAATTATCTGGTAAAGAGAATGTTCATTGTAGTGCTTGTGTTCATTTAATGATAATCTTTGCCTTTTTGGATACAAATGAATGGAAGGCTCTTATAATTATATCTTTTCTTAGTATCCAGCATGTCTGTGAAAAAGCACAAGTATGAAGATATTTTAGCAAAAATTTCCTTGTAATATAAAAGTTTCTAAATACTGTATATTTTTGTACCATATACAGTACATTACAGTAAATAAGAAATGCGAAGAAACATAAAATTAATTTTAAATGTGAGATCTGTTGGCAGTTATTATTGTTCCAAATATGTTTCCATGTCAGTACGTCATAGTTTGACATTAAACTAAACATTAAACGTTTTTAACTTAAGTTTTTAAAATAAAATTATGTAATTTTGGGATTTGAAACGATATCAACTTTTACAATCTGGACAAACTTGACACGGCATATTTAGCCTTTTGTTTCTACCGTTGATGAAGATTTACAATCTGTGAAATGCATAATGGAAGGAATTCTGACTTAACAGGAACAATTAATTGTAAGGTATATTTATAAAAATAAAGGTGTATTTATTTTATGGTCCTCCATGTTTCCCTAAATATTTGATATAATGAAAAACTTACTGGGTTGGCCTTGGAATCTTTCGGGAAAAAAAAAAAAATCTGATATTCTTAAAAATTATAATAATCTCTGCCTTAAAATCTTAAAGTCACGGATCACCTCGAGTCCCAAAAAGGTTAGATTTTTCCTCATCTCGTGAGACCAAATTATTATCTTGAACACATATAGATGACCTTCTAACCACAAAGAAATTGTTTGTTGCATTAAATCGCTGAAAGCCTTCATGATCCAAATCTACTCTGTAAATCAAAAAAGCATGAATGTAAATAACTCATCTGTTCACACAAATCATGGAATCGCCCAAATATTGGTTAAGGCACATTGCACAATTCTGAAAAACGGCAATAAATATTAAAGTACTTAATTGTAATCGTACAGACTGTGTTGCTACCTCATTACACTGATTAGAAAGTGTTTTTAAATAGATTGAATGATTTTTTAATTATCATTTGAATTCTGTTAAATACTGATGTATTATATGCACTGTTATATAAATTTATGAAAAAGTGTCAAGTCATGTACCCTTTACTATCTGTTCCTGAACCAGATCTGGGACCAGCCATCAAAACCAGAGATTGTCAGACAATTCTGTACTAATCTCTTGCATAGTATGTATTGCTTCAAAGTTGTTTTATTTTTATAATGTGTTAAATCTGTGAGCACTTCAGTTTTTAAAGTCCTTGACAGTATTCTGACAATTGACAATATTTATGCATTAGAAATCTGAAGCAGATTCTTTATATAGTCAGAACTTGTAGAGACCAAACATAGTAATGGTGCTAACTCTGGTCAGAATGGAAGAGTCGACGCTTTCTCCTGCAGGTGTACACGTACTTATAATGCGCACCAAACTATTCACCTCCTCTAGAGTTATATTTACAACTTAATGCTATGCTGTTCATACTGTATTGATATGAAGCTTTCCAACTTGGTCTTAAAAATATATATATTACCATGTTTTCATTATCCTGTGTTCAATGTATTCAAGCCTGTACTGAAGTCTAATTCTGAAGCATCAATAAAATGCCTAAATCAGTATTGCATCTTCTGCTTCTTCTTTTTAATTTCATTTATATTTTGTGAAACTTTAACAAAGTGAATGTTCAATGTTAACATAAAATAAACAATAATAAATTTTCAAAGAAAGAATAATATTTATTTAGTTTATAATCTATATATTATACTATTTGCACATACTAATGAAATATTTTAAAATTGTTACTTTAAGCCACAATTCTCGAGGTATTTAAAAGATTGTCAAAATCCATACATACATGCACACTTGGCTAGTTTTCTTATGCTAATTTTGCTAACGCACTCACTAGCTTATTTCCTTATGCTAGTTTTACTAACTAGCTTATTTTCTTATGCTAGTTTTACTAACTCACTAGCTTATTACTCTATGCTAGTTTTACTCCCTCACTCACTAGCTTATTTTCCTGTGCTAGTTTTACTAACTCACTCAGTAGCTTATTTCCCTGTGCTAGTTTTACTTACTCAGTTACTAGCTTATTACCTTATGATATTTTTACTCACTCACTCTATTACTTATTTCCTCATACAGCTAGGACTTGGTCTTAACATAAAATGTTACCATGTTTTATTGTCCTGGGTTTAATCAAGCCTGCACTGAAGTCTATTTTTGAAGCATCAATAAAATGTCTAAAGCAGATCTGATTTTTTTTTTTCTTAAATGAGGAATTTTTTAGGAGCACACAGTTTTTAAAAAATATATTTCTTAAAGGGTGAGAATTTAGCAAAGTGAATATGTTCAACATTATACTGTATATTAGTTGGGGGGGGGGATGATTGTTTTCCATATTGTGATTTCATATTTCATTGTGATAGTCACATTATTATGCAAGTTTTTCGTTCATTTGAATTTTAATATATGTTTCAATTTAAATTGTTAATTTCACTGCGCGGTAAAATACAAGTGACAAATACCTGCACTTAATGCTTATTTAATTTATACTATTTATATACCATTTGTATTATGTATTTTCCAAATTTTTATAAATGAAAAAGCCAGAATTGAAAAAATATATATTTTTTAATTGTCAAAATCTATACATACACAGCTATTTTCCTTAAGCTAGTTTTACACACCCACCCACTCACTAGCTTATTTCCGCACTTATGCTAGTTTCACTCATTCACTAGCCTGTTTCCTCATGCTAGTTTTCCTCACTTTTGCTAGTTTTACTCACTCGCTAGCTTATTTCCTCAATTCTGCTAGTTTTACTCACTTACCTATTTCCTTATGCTAGTTTTACTGACTCACTAGCTTATTTCCTCACTTATGCTAGTTTTACTCACTTACCTATTTCCTTATGCCAGTTTTACTCACCCACTCACTAGGCTTTTTCCTCAGTTATGCTAGTTTTACTCATTCACTCACTAGCCTATTACCTTGTGCTAGTTTTACTAACTCATTCATTAAGTCATTTCCTTGTGCTAGTTTTACTAACTAACTAACTAACTAACTAACTAACTAAGTCTAATTTTGAAACATTAATAAAATGCCTAAAGCAGCATTGTTTCTTTCTTTCTTTCTTTCTTTCTTTCTTTCTTTTTTTTTTTTTTTTTTAATATGTGTTAAATTTTTCAGGAGCACATAATTTATATTTCTTAAAGAGTAAAACTTTAGCAAAGTAAATATGTTTAACATTATATTGTATATTAGTTGATGTTAAAATTGACAAAAAATAAAACATTTTCAAAGAAAGATTTTTTAAAATTCTTTTCTATATTCTGATTTCACACTAAATAGTGTTTCACATTTATTTGAATTTTAATTTGTTTATTTCATTAATACTATTTATATTCTACTTATGCTGTATACTCATGTTAATAAAATTATTTTCTAATGTTTTAAATGTTACTTCAATCCAGAATTCTCAGGATAAAAAAAATAAGTAAATAAATAAATAAATAAAAATATCTTACTTTCATGCACACTTATAGTATCCCAGATAGCACACACACGTCGCGGAGACGTCTATGCGACGTCGTCTTTTTCATCGGGCAGATGTCTTGCAGATG
>JAQMYG010000012.1:34410037-34426344 GCA_030014215.1 Clariallabes teugelsi
TATTTTTGTACATTTTGTATCTATATATATATATATATATATATATATATATATATATATATATATATATATATGGATTTATATCACAAATGAAAATGTTTATGACATTGCTTATCATAAATAGTAGATGGTTCCTGTTCATTCCAAAGAATGATTTTTACAGAACTGTAACCAATATTTGAAATGAACGATTGTCTTATATTCATTTTCTCTGTTGATTTTGTTTTTATGTCTCCTTTCTATTGTACATGTCGACTTTTTGCATGACAGCAAGAATAAAAGAAACGTTTCAGAAGACTGAAATGGCTTGTGCTCTCTTTTATAGCTTACAGTAATCAATCCTTTAATCTGTTTAGAGATCAAAATAAATTATTCATTACAAACACTGCTTTGTGTTTATGCACAGCCAGTTAAAATGTTTTTTGATCATACATTTTCAGACTGATCTGCCTGAACATCAAAGTGCAGTTTTATCTTTTCCTCTAACAAAAATAATAAAAATGTTAATGCCAGTAACCTTTTAATAACGTAAAGCAGTTAGTGATGGTGACTGTCTAAAAAAAGACAAGCTAATAGAAAAATGATATCCATTAAAGGAAGAACATTTCCTCAGGCATAATCATTGATCAAAGGGTGTGGAATCTGAAGATGTTAATCTGGACTTCGGGGAAGAGTTTGCTCTATACCTTGATCGTTTAGTACGAGTCCATCACCAGACAACACACGCACACATGCACAATGTGACACATGCTGCCCCTTTAATGAACGGTTTCTATAGCAACGGCACAATTCTGTCTTCTGACTTTCACATGTCCTGACAGTAAGAACCGGGTGAAAAGGAACGTCAAGCAAATAGAGGAGGTACATTTATAGGAAAGCCAATTAGAAGAGAGAGGGAGAGTGTGTCCTTGTGTATCTGTGGTTCGGTCATCACTGACGTTGTTCAAAGATGTTTGTTTTACTTTAAAGAAATGTCCCTCATTAAGTTTAGGGTGTGAAAATCCCACTGCTCATTAACACGTTAATGCTGTTGGGATGCTGGAAGTGAGGTGATGAGAAAACAGGTTATTGACCCGTTAAAGATTCACAGTCTGACACACAATCAGACCTCCAATTAGAGTAACAAATTAGGCACATAGTCAGAGTAATAATGACACTCACAATCAGTTTCAGATCAATATTTAGTTCTACAATCACATCAGATCAGACTCATATTCACACCCACAGTTGGACCCAGAATCAGACACACTGGTGGTGACACGTTAAAACCTTCCAGGCTGTCGATTAATGTCTCAAAACAAAAAATATTCAAAAAAATATTCTTGTTGGTTTAATTATTGTATTATTTGTACAGATTTATATTCCACCAAGCCTTTTCTCAGTGCAACATCTGATCCAGGGGAGCAAGAATAAATTCAGCCAATCAGATTTTTTCTCTGCTGTTGCTATGTGGTTACTGAACTTATTTTTATTTTTTTTTGTAGCTACTGAGTTGTGTTTGAAGTGAGACTTTTCTTTGCGAACTTGCTGAAGCCTAAAATTTATTTATAAAAATTTAAAGACTGTTTTGGGTAAGATTCCCTAAAGATCAACAGTTTCTGAAAAAAAAAAAAAAAAACATGCTGTTGGATTTATTAACATGGAGGAGGAGGTGTGTTGGTGGTGGAACTTTGCTGTTGACACTGTTGGTGACTTAGTCAAAATTGATGGCACATTTAACCAGCATGACTACCACATGCACAATTTTCATCGATATGCCATCCCATCTTGTTTGCACATAGTGTGGCCATCATTTGTTTTCCAGCAAGCCAGTGACCCAAACACACCTCTAGGTTATGTATTAGCTATTTGTCCAAGAAGGAGAGTGATGAAGTGCTGCATCAGATTACTTGACCTCCACAATCACCTGATCTAGCTCCAATTGAGATGGAGTTTGGGATGAGGTGAACCTCAAGTGAAGGAAAAGCAGCCAACAATTACACCCTTTAACAATTACTTAAAATTCCTTCAGGATTCTTTGGAAAACCATTCCAGGTGACTACCTCATGAGGCTGACTAGGTTAACGCCCAAAGTATGTCAGCATAGCAAAAGGTGGCTACTTTAAAGAATCAAAAATTAAATAAATGTACTTGGTAGTCTTTTGGCTTTTCCCATCAAGGAGACGATCCGACATGCACATAACTTTATGCCGGATGCCCTTCCTGATGCAACCCTCACATTTTATCTGGGCTTGGCACCAGCATTGCATCCAATGTCTGGGTTTTGGCCATTTGGGAATTAATCTAGCCCCAACAATGTGCTCAAAAATGTAAAAAATACTCTGGGTTATTTAACACATTTTTGTTGACCACATAATTCTCATTTTTCCATAAGGTCAAATTTTATGAATTAGCTTTTGTGGATTAGTTAATGTATTTGTCCCCATGTAAGTACTTGCTTTTAAAGTCAAGTAGGCGGTTATTGAGTAACAGCCAAACACTTAGCTTAGAAGGAAAGCACAAATGACCCAGGTCTTGCTACATGAGGATGTAAACATAATAATATAATTAGCACTTCACTTCTACTGAAAAGGAAGATTGGAACCTTACAAAGTGGAAAGAGCAGGACCGGTTCTAGTCTAAAGCAAAATGGTAAGATTATATCCTTATAATAATGCGCTTGCGGTATATCATGTATAGTTCTCTTATCACTCCACAGTTACAGTATATGCAAGCATAAGGCCTGAAGTACAAGATGCATTTGTATGCTTCAGTTTCTCTTTTAGCGATGACTGGGTGTGCAGATGTCAAGTGCCTGGGAGGCATGAGAGATTTTGTATGGCACTGAAATGATAAAGGTCACACTGACTTTCATCTTGTGGAGATAACACGATGGGAGAACTGCCACGCACTCAGTGGCCACATTTAGCAACAGGTTAAATCAAAATGTCGGCTTGGTTTTTTTTCAGCTCAAGGCTGCGAGTTTTTATATGATATTATTATATGATTGAAAAGAAATGCCATTCTTTTCTTTATCTATATCATCAATTTTTATTTACATAAATATACGCTTGTTGAATGAAGGTACCTGTACTTGTATATGTATAGTAATTTCCAAAGCTAACAGACCTCTGATTAATAGTAGCCTTAAATTCGATAAACTCTAAGGATTAACATTTAGTAGTTGTATAATCACAGGCTTTCCCTTTAAACTGCACTTCCACAAAGTTAAAATGCCTCTCAGCCTGTTTCGGGGAAAATCAGCAGCCGTGACAGAGAAGCCTGTTTACATTTGGTAATTGAAGTAATAAATTTCTGGCTGCTGTAATCAAATAGCTGTCTCTAAAGTCTACTAATTACCTGGAGCTGCGAGAGAAAACACGCCGCAGCTAGCAATCCACCGGCGTGACTTGTTAGCTTTATTCCTTTAAGGCAACAGGCATAAAAATCAGTCACTCGATTTGTTTGGGAGATTCGTAATGACTTGAATAATCTGGTCTTTGTAGAAATCAGGGTATGATGGATCTTATCTGAAGCTTCAATATTAGACAAACAAAAACAGAGCAGCGGGTTCTCATTAGAGAGTGAAAGGAGGTTAAACTGAAAGCCTGCTAAAATGATCAAGTCAATTAGTGTAAGTGCACTTGTGCATGAAGTCTACTGTAGCGATGACTGAATGCTGGAACTTTATGCTAAATCCATACACATTTTTACATGTGTATATAGGGATTTAGGCAGGATTTACAGATTTTTGGTAACACTTTTTTTTAAAGCTTGCCTTAGCTCTGGGGAAATACCATTTACTGTGGTATGTATTTTGGTTAAATATAGTATAGTATTACCGTGGTACTTCAGACATTACCTTGATACGCACCATTGAACTCCATATAATATCAGGCTAGGGATTATGGCACTTTAGTGGGTATCGTGGTAGTACTGTACTATGGTGTGTGCCATAGCACTTTGGTGAGTATTATTGTGTCCCACAGTGGCCACCAAATTTCAGCAGGTATCTAATATAGTACAAAATGTACAAACATACATATGTTATGCATATTACTGTATGGTATAGTACAGGTAACAATACCATATTATTTTATGTAATATTAAGAGTTTGAACATACATACACCATGGGATTTCATTAATGTTACACACATATACTGACACTATATATTAATTTTACCATTATGGTACATAAACATACTGTATTTGTGACAGTGTCCTTTCTAGAACCATGTCCATAGAACCATGTCCCATATTATATTACAAACTGTATAAGCAAAGTGTACCAACTTTGTTATACATGTTTATTTTATGACTTCTTCATTAAGCCAGTAAAAATAGTATTTAAGCAAAACATTTTTATCTTACAGGAAAAAAGCTGTAGGCGACAAAGCAGCATATTATGTAAAGAGCATTTTTCAAAGAAAAAAAAAATGATAAAAAAGGCTTCTGGGTTTTGCTGCATGAAAAAAGAATCAGGTGCAACAAAGTCATCAGAAGGACCGTGGCTGGGTCTGCAGAATGTTCAGAAGCAGCTAATTTCCTTATAAAATTGAACAAATTCTACCAAACACTATATTTTAAGCAAATGGCTCATCACATCAATTATTTACTTTGTTTCACTAATTAATGTTTACTGCTTTGTGTTGTATTTTTTGAAGGTAGAGGTTTTTTTCTTTAAAAGAGATGTTTTCATGTGCACTTGTTAGCACAGTACTGTACAAAAGTAAGTTCCATTGTACAACCATGTACCACAGTGTGATACATGTATTATATCAGCAAATAAGTGCTATGAATAATACCATGATATTATATACCATGGTAGAGGTAACATCAGACTACCATCACACCTGTACCATGATGTACCTACTGTATACCAGATGAATTGTGTATAATGTTAAATAATCAGTTTCCAATTCTTTTATTTAAAGAATTTGCAAATACAATTTTATTTAACAAAGAATAAATTGGAAATTGTAGTTTCCTATATGTTAATTCTGATATTTATGGAAGGAGTATCTAGTAAAACTCAGAAGTAAATTAATTCAGTTAAATAATAATTTTATTAAACATGATGTAAATTGTATGCAACTGAGCTTTCCACTGAACTGGTAGAAGAAGCGCTCTATTAGTTAATGCTGCATGTTTTGTCTCATCTTTGCTTCTTTACTTTGGAACTTGAAAAAACTTTTTTTTTTTTTTTTTCAGAATTAATCAGAATTAACCATGCAAAATGTATCCACACTTGGGAACCATTCAGTGAGTTTAGCTTTAGTTACTTGGAAAACTACCAATTAATCAGGTGGTTGGCTAAAACAAAAATGTATTTATTTTTTATCATTACGACTCTTTTCTTTGCACGCTACATAGGCAGGATTTCCTGAATAACAAATTATTATTATTTTTTTTTACCATGGTAGAGGTACCATCAGACTACCATCGTACCTGCACCATGTTAAAATGTCTTATGGACATTTTGACTATGTAGCAAAGCTATGTTTTTAAAAAAAAGTTCAGTGGAAACCTCGGTTACATACAATTTGCATCATGTTTAATACATTCCTTATTCAATCAAATTAATTAGCTTCTGAGTTTTACTTGAGGCTCCTTCCTTAAATATCAGAATGAATATCTTCTTACAGGAAACGACCATTTCCACAGTTATACATTTATTCTTTGTTAGATAAAAATATATTTGCGTAAGAAAATTAGAAATCAATCCTACACACTTGAGTGCAAACTCCAAACTGACTATTTACCTGTATACACCATTTATCTGTTACTGAGTGCACTTTAATTGCGCTTAGGTACAGTAATTGAGAAGTAATTGCCTGTGAGTTCTGCTCTTGAAATAAGAGTGTTTTGGGTGGAGGTGGAACCCAGATGGTGATTAAGGTTCACGTGTCGCTGATCAGTCAAGGCCTTTTCAGGGACGGATAACTCTTTTCACACTCTAGAAGACTCGATAACATGCACGAGCTGCGTGGAGGACGCTGGTGTCACATGTACAGCTTAATAACTCGCATGTAGGCGTTACTGTCCTGTGTTGTGAAAAGCCGTGTGTAATGAGGGTATTCAGCGCTATTATGCGTCTGTGTGTGGGTGGCTGATGAAACTGGAAAAGGGTCGGACGCAGCTTTTGTTCATAGGGTGAATCGCGTGCCGTTCCTGGATCAGCGATACGTTTATATAAGAATGTAAAGCACGCTTCTTCATCCTCATATGCTTGATCATGCGTGGCCGTCGTGAGCAGATGTTCTGCAACAACATATTTGAATGTAATGGATTGTGTTTTTAGATTTGCATCGGGGTGAAGACTTTGGATAATGGATGATATTTTGAACAACGCTGACCAATTCTGACAAATTCATCAACCAAATTCTAAAGCAATTCAAAAGCCTACATCCTGTCTACACATTGCTACACATTCAGGACCTGCATTTACTGTAGCATCTCATGGCTTCATTACTTGCATTAGGATGTGCTGGATAACGAGGGTGGAAGACAGGTTGCTAACTTAAGCTAGAATTTAATGATGTATTTCTAATTAGGACTACGCAATCAGTGTCACGTCGACCAACATAAACAGAGCTGGCCGACATGAACTTCATTTCCCATCATCCGCAGGGACTAGACAAATTACATGACCCTACTGCACACCTTCGTTATCCCTCTCACCTGCAGTAAATAATGTGTCTTTATGTGATACTTTTAATCACATAAAATGTCAAGGTTTATCTTGCTTACACAACTTTTTACCATAATTAGACAACTCTGAATACATCCCCTTTGTACTTGAGGTTAATTAAGCCGAGCAGGGTGCGTACGTTATTATTGCTACCTTCAGCAGCCGTCTGCTCTTGAAGATAAAGCTTGCTTGACTATTATGTTAGCTTACATACAGAATCGTGGAATAATGGCGACAATAAAATAAACTGCAATCCGTTTCAATACAAAAAAATTATCTTTATTGTGTCAGTTCATTGGAAAAAAGTTGGATGTGATTCTGAAATACAAGGAAAGACAACTTTTCTAAAGTCCGTCTGAGTTGTCGGTTACTGTGTAATAGCTGAATCGTAGAAAGAAATCTGATCTGCAAAAGCTGGCAATAGATATGAAACATGCAGCTTGGATTCATTACTTTATTGATCTTTATACAGAACAGAATGTGCCAAAGTGACTGTTGTATCATTTTTCAAAAATCGTTTTAAAAAGATTTTGGATGGTGTTGAAAACCACAATGTCTACATTCATGAGTGACCTCATTGTCTTTTGAGAAACCCTTACATTCATGATGATCTCGAAATCCTAGAAAAATGTACAGCTAGAACGACAGTCAGAGCTGCTGCTGCAGAAAATTAATCAACATCTTTTAATCAATCGGAATCCAGAATTCGATTCATAAATATTGTCATCATCTTAAAGCTGTATGCAGAACCACACTTTCACACCGGCCTCTGTGGGAAGAACTTAAATTTCTTATAACACACACTCACACACACACACACACACACACACACACACACACACACACACGCAATCCCCTGGAGGCAGCAGACGTTTCGTAAGAGAAAGTCTTATCTGAGCTGCAGCTCTCATTGCTCTTTCTGCTCGTGTTCTGCTTCCTTTCCATGACCCGAGAGGCTGCTGTCAAAACCATCACATCTAACACAGAGCGAGTTTCCCCCATGAGCGATTAGCATCAGTGTGAATTCTCAGGGCAAATCAGGAAACCTGCTACATGCATTACGTGGTCTCGCATAATTAACCATGATAAGCTTTCCTCACATGCACTACGAGTTGGTTGTGCACCATTTTGAGTTTACACACTCATGAAATGCCTGATACTGATTTGTTGTGTCACAATTACATTATATTTAACATACTGTATATTATTTAATTTGCTGCACCACTTCCAGAAACTTCTCACTGTTTCATCTGCTAAAGGTCACTTCCTGGACTTGAACATTTTAAAAGCCAAAAAATAATATGAACATATGGAAACAATGCAAATTATGAAGGCACACACATGCACGCAAAAGTAAAAAACAAAGAAAAAAAAAAGGAAGTCTAAAACTATTCTCACCCTTATAAAACTGATAATTTTATTGTAGAAAAGTAATTGAATCAAGCTTTTAAATTATATGTTAATTGTAATAATAATAATAATAATAATAAATAACATTTATTTTTTGGGATTGAGTCAAGGTTTCCTTGGGGTAAATAACATATAAAAATGGCCAGAAAATATGAGGGGTGTTCAAGCCAAAGCGGGACTTGTGATGATTCACAAGCACTAAAAAGTGTATTAGTGTAGCAGGGGACTATATAGAGAAATAAAAGGAGTTTTTCCTATCATAACTGTGTTGTGTTATTTTGAGCAATAAAAGTCCCGGTTTGACTTGAACGCTCTGTACTATTGTATATTTACTATATTAAGACAAATTTCTTTTCTTATTTATAGCAGGTTTGACTAAAAGAAAAAAAAAAGAAACACCTTAACCATATATATTACAAGCTCACACTGCGCTCTCTCTCTCTCATACACTTTTAAGGATTTCTCCTCGTGGATCTCCACACAGTAGAAGTTCCACTCATTGGCGCTAATGCTGATTGGAAATTAATAATAATAATCATAATACAAAGGATGTTTCAAGTAAAAGTTTGTCACGATATCTATTGCCGCTTTCCCTATACCGTTGCATATTTTTAACCTCAAACATGTTGCTTCAGATAATTCATGTAAAATACAACATTTAATGCATTTGTGATTTTTTCCCTTTGATTTTTCTTTGAATTAAAAGTGAATATATTTAGACAGGGGTGAACAAATTAGAAGCTAGAAGCCAGCCTTTCATGTCCAAGCTTAAGTCAGTCAGGCTAACGCTTTTGTAGCCTCATGCTACTGTAGTAAGAGAGTTTGCTGCAACAACAGTACAAGCTCTCTTTCTAGCAAACAAAGAATATAAACATGAACATTTTACCTGAAATACACACTATATCTTTTTTTGTCACGAACTATGGTCATGAAGTTACCCTTTTCTGTGTTTTATTTAGTCCATATTAATGCTCTTAGCTAGCTAGCATGTTATCAGCTAAAAGCTAGCATGTTCCGTTAGCTAACAGCTTGGTTCATGTACAAGATGTTTCATGCCTTAAAAGTGACTTTAGTATGAGGCTTGAAATTAGCCTTATAGATGTTTGGGGTTAAGATTTTGTATAACGTTAACGCTATAGCTAATCTTTTGTTCACCCCTAATCTCTTGAGAGATCTCTCTTTCACTCTCTCTTTTTTTAAATTAGGTGATACTTTCTGACGATTTGCACTTCTTCATGTGATAATTAGCTGAGGAATTAACTCTGATCTTTTCTAAACTCTTTTCTGAACGACTAAAAGGTGTTAAGCAATAAGAATTAGAAATAATGGCAAGCTAATAGCAAAAGCTAAGACCATGGATAAGAACTAACATATTGCTCTTATTATCACACACACACACACAAACGCACACATTCATGAACCATCTCTGACCGATTTCTAGGGCTCGTAATTCAATTTAAACGGATGGCACCTTTCACTCTACCCTTCATACGTCTTAAATTGTGTGTCTGCATCCTTTGAAATGTGCAAATGCATCACTGTGTTCATTTCATCACAGGCGTTCGAGTGAATAAGATATGTGGCGTGGAATAGCGAAAGAATCAGAATCTGCTGCTGGATTGCTCTAGAGTCATGTCTCCGATTTGCACTTGTAGCCTGTGTGAAGTGGGAAGTGTGTGCGAGTCAGACTACACACGGTTACCATGCTGTGGTAACCATGGTAATCTCCTTTTGTGTGTGTGTGTGTGTGTGTGTGTGTGTTTTTGGCCAAGAGGCTCGTGTCCGATTCCCAGATCACCGTAGCAACAGCAGACCTCAGCGGCCATCAGGTTACCTACCTGCTCAGATTTTTGGTTAACATCTAAGCAGATTCCAGAAATAGATTGACACATGCGTTTCTTTAAGAGTTCTGGAGTCATTAAGGCACTGAAATGAATTGCACGGCTATAAAGACATGGACGTGGACATTCTTTGCTTCACAAAGGACCTGAAATGTCTAAAACAGCTTGCGGCACTAATTAACACAGCTTGGCCTTTGAGAACAATGGAGACACATTCAGATTCATAAGTTCCAGAAGGTTTTTGTAGGAATAATAATAATAATAATAATAATAAAAATTGTCTTTCTTTAAAGAGGAGCGAGTAGAAAAGTCACAGGTGGTTCATCGTTGATGATACAAAGTTGTGTAGTGAAGAACATCTTCACTGGTCGGAGGCTTGAGAGCTCATGGGCGAGCTTCTCAGAGAAAGGGGCGGAGTCAAGGGTATGTGTGCAGAAGGTTAATCCGGTAAACTACCAGGTAAATTACTGTCTGCATTAGCAAAACGTCAGCGGTGATGAAGATGTATCAATCAGGTAAGAGTGCAGAAGTCTTAGTTGTGTAATCCAGCACACATGTTCGTGGTAAACAAAGCACCCCCCATTTTCTTGCTCCTCTCCCTCAGTTCTCCCTCTCCCACTCTGTCATCTTCCATCTTTATTTCTCCGTCTCTCGTCCTCCTTTCTTAGTTCTCATTTCAGGTGTTCTATTATGGCGACATCGCGGCGGTCGGCGTATTCCGGGCTCAGGCCGTTAAGGAAAAGGCTGCCGTTGCGTGCTAGTGCGAAGGATGGGTACGTCTCTCTGTCTTCTCCAAAGTTGACGGAGAGTGCCCGCTTGCCCGGCGTCATCTCCTGACTGATTGGTGCGTTGTTCATCCCGAGCTCAGCTGAGAGCTTGCGCTTGATGGAAGCGGCGCGCTGGAACTTGTCGTAGATGTCGACACTGAGGCGGCGACGAGTCTCTTTGAATTCGGCGGAAACGTTGGCCGTCCATTCGGCAGCGTGCGCTCGAAACTCGCCCACCTGAGTGACAGACAGAAAAATTAATATTTATCTTGGAAAACATGATTGATACCTCATTCATTATGTTGTGCTTTTTTTAACTATTGATAGTTTCAAATATTTATACACTGACACTGGAAACCTTCTACAAACATTCATTAAACTGCACCATGTCAGGAATGGGATCTTTATGAAAAATTTTTATTCATTCTCTGTATGTTCTTCCATGAAACAACTAAAAGTATAGTAACATATGAACATCATTAACCTCATTAGAATTCGAATTCAAATTAAAATTTGAATTGCCAGGGTATATTAAACTATATTTAAGCAATATCACACTAAAATGTCATGCTATTGTACTCAAAATCAGCCTCAGTGCTGAAGATATCACAGCCATGCTGATATTACAGTACAACAGCATGACCTAACGTGATATTGCTTTTATACAACAGTTCAAAAAACACAATTTTTAAAAGGGACACAATATGATTGATTATGATATCAACTAACTTTCTGGATTCTCGGGTTGAATCCCAAATACAGTAAAATGGAAAGCTGTTTCGCTATGTAGTGTGTACAATCCCTTTGCCCCAAGATCAGGGCTTAGATGTACAGATTTGAGATTTAAACCTGTAGCTTGTGTTAGCTGTGAACAGACCAACTCGGATGCAGTTACTAAGTGTTGTTTAAGATGACATAATGTTATTAGATGTGATTTCTTGCTGAAAGTGCTTCCGTGACTGGTTTTGGCAGGCAGGCTGTTCTCCCTTCTTTCTAGCATTGCGGACCTACTTTTACAAATGTTGGAGACGACAGTGTAATTAATGATCGTTAGAACACCTGTCATGCAGAATGACAGATATATTTAAATGCCCCTGCACGGTTATGCTCTATTATCAGCACTCATGGAACTACCCTTGTTGAATTGAGATTAATCGGTTAGAATTAACTGTTATATAAGTCATATTATTATTATATCATTTCAACCTTTCTTGTACACTATCTCATGTTCAGTATCTAATTTGCATTATTATACAGTGCTTTCACTGACTGATTAATATAAATGTAGACTGTCACCATCACATATCTAGTTGATTACTAAAAAACACAACAACAACAACAAAAAACGTCTCTTTAATATTTTTTGTCCCTTTTTTGATTTGGTTCCTAGGCATTAACCAGTTTAAAACTTGTGCGCTCTCTTCTATGCGCAGAACCAAACCATGGGGAACAAAATAATGAGCGTTTGGATAAATGTAAAAAGGCATTAAGCAGGCAATAAAATGATGAACCAACACTAATACTTATACTGGAGGGGGAGAGAAAGAGAAAAAGATGAGGTTAGAAACACCGACAGCAGCAACCCTTTTGAAGTGAACTGAACATGTGGGCGAGAGACTGCGGAATATAATCAGGTATTAAGAAAGTAAAAGGAACTCTTAAGGGACGATAAAGAGAATACTTTAGGTGCTTTCTGCACTAATGAAGTGGGATCTTTTTTTCTTTTTTTTTCCCTTCAGCCACAATGAATAACGATAATGCGGAACTGAAATGAAATCTTCTTATGCATGCTATGCGTTTGCGTGTGTACTGTACTGTATGTGCGATAGGGATTAACACACGTGTACAGTATGTGTGTACGTGTACAGTACAGTATGTAGGAGAAGGATATAGTTTCTCAACAGCTCGTGTGAATCTCTTTATCCTACCAGATATATAAAACAAATCATTTTAAGAACAGAAGGAAAACGTAGTAATAATAAAAATAATAATACATTTTATTTGAAAGCGCCTTTCAGAACACTCAAGGACACTGTACACAATAAAAATTATAATAAAAAGTAAAAAAATAAAATAAAATAAAATAAAAAGCAGGCAAAAGAGCAGGTAATTAACAAGATCATAAAACATAAAACATAAAAACTAGTTAGTTGCTAGGAAACCTGGGACAGGTGTGATGGCAACTAGGGGTTACTCTGCTCTTTGAGCAGTTAACAGCTTAAATCTTACATGATCCATCGGGATTGTCTGCGTTCTGCTGTTTTTTTCTTCTTTTTTTTTTTTTTTACTTATATTACTCCATACCTCATAAATCAGAATCATGTTTACACGATCATATGTGCTTCCTTATGATATGGTATCTTAGCAACCAGCAATTAAAAATTTAACTCCTAACGATGCACGATTTTTTGTCTGCTTTAGATATCAGAATCTCATATAGTATATCAGAAACTAATTTTTCTTTTTCACTCATCATATCAAATCCTGATATTCAGGTGCCTGATAACTAAATGGCTGCTTCAGCGGCCCCTAGATTTTAATACAGATCTCATATTATTACAAGAAACTGTGGACGGACGTTTAAAAATTTGTGATATCGGTTTCTATTGGTTAATTTATTTTACCTAAATGCATCAGAACCCAGAATTAATATGCATTTGGCACTGACTATTGCATAAGACTTCTTCAAACACATTTAATAAGATGACAAAAATTTATTGTGCAGTTTAGGCTTTTCAAACACACATTGTCTCTGAATCAATTAACTGATTCACACTGCCTGTGACTCATTTACTCAGTTTACACTGCCAGGACTCTCGTATTCAATCCACACTGTCTGTGTTTATTTAATTTCTTCTGCCCATGACTTATTTATTCAATTCTTCCTGCCCATGACTTATTTATTTGGTTCTCACTGCCTGTGTTTCGTTTATTAGATTCACACTGTCCATGACTCGCTTATAGAAATCATACCGCTTTAAACTCACTTATTCGAGTCACGTCACCTGCAACTCATTTATTTCATTCACACGCTCATTGACTCATTTACTTGATTTATATTATCTGTGATCCATTTATGTAACTCACACCATCCATGACTCATTTATTCAGTTGACACTGACTAAGACTTATTTATTCAAGTCACTCTTAATTATTCACTTTGCACTGCATGTGACTGCGCATGTGCGCAATTCTCAGCGCCTGCCACTGATTCAGTTCACACTGCATGTGACTCATTTATTTGATTCACGAGGACAGTGAAACATTTATTCCCTTCACACAGCCTACAGTATAACCCACTTACTCAAGCCAAACTGCCTATGAGCCATTTACTTGATTCATACTGACCGTGCCTCATTTATTTGATTCACATTGGCTGTGACTCATTTATTCAGACCACATTGCCTGTGATTCAATTATTCTTTTTTATGCTGTTCCTGAATCATTTCATTGAGTCACACTAGCTGTAACTCACACAGTCAATTTATAATGTTCACTTATGAATGTTCATTTATTCTGTTCACACTGTTCATGAATCATTATTAATTAATTTCACGCTGACTCCATTCTTTTGATTCACAAGGTCAGTAACTCATCTATTCGATTCGATTTAGCTTTAATCTTAATTTCCACCAGTGCCAGAGTAGCTAATTGGGAAACTGAGTGGACTCCCAGTGCCTTACAGAGTTTCCAACATAACAAATGTCAAGTATTAATATCATTTAGAGGTACTTCTTGCGCCATGGGTTGCTGTCAGGTGTTTTTCTGAGCTGCACACTCCGACAAGTATTGATCACACCCCTGCCTCCACATAGAGGAAAGAATGAGACAATGAGAGCATCCCGTTGAGATCCCTAACTGGTCACATGACAATTGTACAGGTTTACAGTCTGACCGGAGAGCCCTCTTAGCCTTTAATCAATATGGACAGCAGCAAAAGATAAGGGGGAGTGGAAAAAGCCAGAGAAAAGAAGCGAAAGGCAGTAGAGATAAATGCAAGTAAGTGCACTATATTTGCACAGCAACAAGTCCAGATGGTAGCAGTGGCAGTCTGCTTATACTTCTAATTCTACTGCGTTTAATCATGAGGACGTGACAAGCTGCATTCATTTTGGACCTTCCAAGCGGGTGGGCGGCCCATTAGATGACATCCCTAGCTCATTCGGAACCTGAGCATTACCTCTTCTTTCGTCTTCTTTGAAATGACCCGGAACCAGTCTCCAATCATGCTGAGCACTGCGGCGAAGTACGCCAGTCCCACCAGAATCCAAAACCATACCACAGGCTTGTAATAGTCCAGGTACTCCATCTCAGAGCCACCTGTACAGCAGAGAGACAGAGAGAGAGAGAGAGAGAGAGAGAGACGGACAGAGCAAACAGAATGTTTTTTAATAGTGAAGCCTCTGCCTTCATCAATATTCCAATTTGGATTAAGTCACTGAATATATTGTAAATCAGTATTGCAAGGGGTTGGTGGAAGTGCACGGCTGTAGATCAATATGCCCGGTGTTTACAGAAGCCTACTAAAAAAAAAAAAAAATGCTGGAACTGGAAATGTGTGTAGAGGTTGAATTAAAAAAAATACTCTAAATCTGCCTCTTGTAGTCATTTCAATCCTTCAATGACCGGCAATATGCTATACGAATACACACTAAGCTCTCAGGGTTCTGCCTGTCCTCACTGGTTACTGGCTATTTTCAGTTGGCTGCCAAATAATAAACACTTTACACATAAAGAACTAGGATGTGTTGCAGCTTACCATTGTTTTCTTGGTGGTAACGGCGTTCACCCTCACCTGCAACAAAATCGCCAAAGCCGATGGTCGTCAGGGTTATGACGACGAAGTAAATGGCCTCTAGGGCACTCCAACCTTCTATGTGCTTGAAGATGATGGCTGGCAGCGTGACGAAAAGGAGGCAGCCGAAGAGGATGAAGAGCACCGTGGAGATCACGCGGATCTTTGTCTGACTCACGTTCCACTTCTGTGGTAAGAGAGGAATGGATGGATGCATTGAGTAATAGAGAAATAGATAGGTGGGTTGTTTTAGGGTTTATAGGATGGGTTATTGCACATGGGATGGATGGATGGATGGAAGGATGGATTAGGGGATGGATGAATGAATGAATTCATGGATGGATGGATGGATGGATGGCTTGTTTTATCGTTTATATGCACAGTTGGCACACAAGAGTGTATAAGAGATGTTCATATAGATGGAAGATGTTATGTTTACAGGAAGCATTGTCACATGGCATGGATTGGTGGATAGATGGATGTTTTATATAGTTTTATGGTTTATTGTAAGGTTGGCATAAGGAAATGTTGGTTAGATGGATGGATGTACAGACATGAATTAATGGATGGAGGCATGAATGAACAGTATATAATCATAAGGTACATAGGGAGTGTACAATGCATATATGGAGGGAAGGATGGAGGGATAGTTTATATAATTAGACGATTTATAAGAAGTCACATTGGAATGTACGCTGTTTAGATGTGAATAGATATTTTATTTATTTATTTATTTATTTTTTGGATTCTCCCTAATTTAGTCGTGTCCAATTCCTCCCCGTCACTAGGGGGCTCCCACATTAAGGCTACTACTACCACTCAG
>JAQMYG010000012.1:34434884-34457728 GCA_030014215.1 Clariallabes teugelsi
AAATCCCCAGTATTGTTGTAGAATGTAGAAAATAAATCACTAAACAAAAACAAAGAAATTTGCAAGTGTTCTAAAACCTTTGAACGGTAATGTATATGGGGTTATTTCAGCTGGAGCATTAACATACACACACATTTCCGGGAAGCTCTGGGTTAACTTGCAAAAGAAATAGAACAATATGGGTGGTTTACTATTCTTCAGTCTGGGTCAATCTGGCCACTTTCGAGCATAATTCATTTGTTCCAATGGTTGCAAATCTTCTCAGATTATCCGTTAATATGAAAACTCTAGTTTTAACCCCTTTAAAATC
Source organism: Clariallabes teugelsi (assembly GCA_030014215.1). Classification (NCBI taxonomy): domain Eukaryota; kingdom Metazoa; phylum Chordata; class Actinopteri; order Siluriformes; family Clariidae; genus Clariallabes; species Clariallabes teugelsi. Next base: position 34,435,195 of record JAQMYG010000012.1, read on the forward strand.
CATTGACAGTCCAGTCGTACAGTCCAATCTGCACTGATTAAAAACATGTTTCATAGATATTCAACATGTTTGAGCACGAGGAACATGGAAGACCAATCAGAGCCAAGCTAAACTTGTATACACAAAAGGCTGTACACTTCCTGCCAGTTTCTGATACTACCTTGAACCTTAATGATCAACTTCAACAGGCATTTTCTTCCTGCTTGCTCAGCCTGACAGCTTACCTACAACATACATTTAGCTGAGGTTTACGCTGTCATGGTAGCACATTATCAGAAAATTACTGTACACCCAGCGACCATTATATTACACACCCACACCGCCAGCATAGCACATACACACATCTTATGCTGTTTCATAGCTGCAGTGGAAGACTAAACAACTGCTTTGGACACCAACCTGCTTCGTTTTCCCATAACAGCTGTTCATTCATAACTCATAAGTGTATTTGTGTTGTGTTGTGCATTTACATCTTTTGCTTTATTATATATATGACTCCAGGGTAGTATATAAGACTCTCTCCATCATTCTTGTACTTTCTCTCTTTTTATTTCACGGTGCAGAGCCTTGGTATGGATGTACTGTATGGACATTTAATTAAGTAACATCACTGCTTTATGAGAATGGTTTGTTCTCTCATCATTTCTTATGATGTGCACACAGTGAGAACTTTTACTACATTTAATGCAAGGGTGAAACAATGCAATAAAATATATTCCATTATCACCTTTACCATAATGTAATGGGCAAAGGGACACAATCGTTCCCTCCACCAAGCCTGGTATTTCCTCATTTCAAAATAATTTTATGAAAATATCACACTGTTATTTTGTATGGCTAATTTTTGCTTTAAACTTGTTGTCATGGTTACAATCCAGATTTTCTGAGTGATTTTCACACACCTACAGCCAATTAAAAAATACAATTTCCCTGGTCACTGTTTAATATAAAAGATTAAATTAATCTTTCAGACACTTGTATTCATTCATTTATAGTATTTGATTGATTGATTGATAATTATTTGATTGATTGATTGATCGATCTCAACAGGATTAAAATCAAATTTAAGAGGTTTGTGTTAGATTAATTTGAATCTTAATGTTCACATAATTTTTAATCACTTAAATAAACCGTTAACATGAATACACTCAAGAGCATAGTTAAAGCCAGTCCATGCTATGTTATCAACTTTTCCAGAATTTTAAATAAGACTGAAAGAGATGGAAAGAAAGGTGAGAGAAAGCAATAGAGAGAGAGAGAGAGAGAGAGAGAGAGCGGTGTTGATTTTCTCTGCATGACTACTTTCATCTTTTACTGACACAATATCCGCATTTCAAAGTGTGCACTTGCCTCCATGGCCCCTTAATTTTTCATCAGGATGCCGCATCCACATTTTCTCTTTTCTCTCTTTCATTCTCAATTTCACTTTGCTTCCAGAGATCTTTGCAAGAATGAAAAATATATGAGCGTTGACCAAGCACAGGTTTGAAAGTTTGGAAATAATAAACAAAAGAAAAATTGGAAGTTAAAAAGAAAACCTTTTTGCTAGGATGATATATGATCTACTTGTATTGTAAAACAGTTGTGCTGAATAATCTCAGTACTTCTATTTGGTTTCACCTTCATCAGATGCTTTTGGTAGCCATCGCTAAGCTTCTGGAAGAATTCTAGTTGGATATTAGACCACACTTTTCTAATAAATTTATGATTTCCTGGCACAGATTTGACTTTTATGAAGAGTCTGAAATGTTCAAGAGTTAAGGCTCCAAAAGCTTAAAATAAGCTTTCCACAACCAGCTTCATGTATCTTGGAAATAACTGTCTTTTCCCAAGCATTATATTTTGCAAAGTTTCAATGATCTAGCTGATGATGTGAGGATCTTCTGAGACCATCTTCCTTATTGATTATTCCATCCACTTTGGGCAAACCACTAGTTCCACTGGCAGCCCTGAAGCATGATGCTACCACCACCGTGCTTAACCGTTGGTACAGTGTTCTTGGGGTCAAATACTGTACCTCACCTTTACTCCTCCATACACCTTTTTCCTCAGAGGAAAGTCTAGTGTATGTTGGGGACTTTGGCAGAGAAAAATACTGCCTTTCCAAGCAGCATTCATCACCATAATCTTATAAATAATAACAATGTTTGTCAGCCCTCAGCCCTTGCCCTTGAAATAACCCTCTTATAATGCATATTTTATATCTCACTTTTATTTTACTTTTACTCCTTTTCCAAATGTGCAAGGTCAGTGTCTATGTAAATGACCTACTGCTAAGCAGCGCCTCAGAGAACAACAAGTCTCGGAAGGTGGTCTTCTTATATGAGGTCACATCTGGAGGAAAATCTATGCAAACATGTTTTTTTCTATGTACACCCACATGGGAGATCCATCTGAAAGTCTAAACATGACTAAAAAGTGGATTTGGCATAATTGCTCTTATCAATATACACTGTAAAATCTACATGATGCTAACATAAGTGTTTTTTAAGTGATTTGTTTTACATCAGAATTTCATTCTACTTGAGTCTCAGTGTACTATTTTAGCTATGAATTAGTCGCTTTGTTTGATTTGATTCTGATTCTAATTATGTTTCTTACATTTGTTTCATAACAAAATATGTAACATTCAGTGAGATATGATGTTGATCTCTGCCAAATATATAAAAAAAAAAATTTGCATTCTGATTCTCTCTGTCTTTCCTTCACTATCCCCAAGGCTATGCACTTAATTAGCCAAGCTGAAGAGAATGAAGATTAGTAAATGCTCTCGCTCTCTCTCAGCACTGGAGGAAGGTGACTGTTCCAATGCCGCAGGGCTTGCGCTTCCTCCACTATTCCTGCTATAGTTAATTACTCCCACTGAGCAAAAACAGCATAGCCATTTGTCTTAAAAAGGAGCAGTACCACGGAAAAGATGACATACTCATAGGCACGACTCCCATGGGATTTCAAGACCATATGTCACTTTTTTATAAAAGTGCTATATAAGTAAAATGTGGATTCATTGATATTATTTGGAAATATTTCCCCAGATAGATGAATGGACAAAAAAACAGTTTTGTTTAGTAGCACTTTACATATTGTATGGACATTTGTGTGTATATACAGTAGTGAGTATTGGATTTGAGGTAATTAATAAATCATCAGAGGGTTCCTGTGATGATCTTTCACTAAAGCCCGGCCGTGACTGAATCTGTACGTGAGGGAGTCGAATACTGGCAAACTGAACACCAAAACGTTTTAGCTTATATGAATTATGGATTTTGTCAGAATCAACATTTCAGTGTCACCAAGTGTGTGCTACATCTGCCGCAGTTCTGCATACAGAAACAAGAAACTCAAAGAATAATGGCCTGACTGGGCAGGCTGAAAGAAAGTCTGCAGTGACTTTTTTCAAAATCTACAAAATAAATAAACAATTTACACCATGGTAAGCAGGAAACCTTTTACAATCTCGAGACAGATTTGGAGAAAAACCATTCGTTTGAGCTGAGAACAGGAATCCAAGGCTGCATTGGTCACTGAAATTAAAATGTTGAAGATGTTAAAGAGAAAAAAGGCCAGGTCAGTTTCAAATAAGCAGTTTGGGTGATCCTGTGACATTGCTTGATGTTATAAATGAACAAGGACTTCTAGTAAAGTGGAGCATGAGTGTAGATCTTAATCAGAGCCTGGTCAGTTAGAGTGTGTAAATAACAGAAGCATTAAATGAAAAGTTAACCACCCCTGTACATGTTGGTTTACTCCAAAATTACATTGTTGAAATGGTCAGTTTTCTAGCACAGTCTGTGGTCGTGAGTGCTAAGCAGACTTCATAGCATAAATCTGATATTAATGTTAATTATATCACTAAAGGATTGGCACCCTGTCCAGGGTGTACCCCGCCTAGTGCCCGAAGTCTCCTGGGATAGGCTCCAGGTCCCCCGCGACCCTGAACACAGGATTAAGCGGTATAGAAAATGAATGAATGAATGAATATATCACTAAACTCTTTTGATTCCCCATAGGGGAATCTTAGCTGTAATACATCCTGATTCATGTATTCATACGCTTGAGATTAGGTTATATTGCTCCTTTGAAGAAAATCCCGAGTAAGCTCAGTCTAAGCTTAATCCTTAATTCAAAAAGATTAGCCTTTTCTGACACCTGTCTATTCACCAGTACATCCGAATATGCAGCCTCACTGGATCCTGCACGACGCGAAAAAGTTAAATGAGGTGATCCTGGCGTGTAACCTATCGACTGTGTTGTAGAGGAACAGAGTATGACAGTCGGTGAAGTGAGTCACTGCTCGCTGTTGTCCCCTGCTAACCATGCCCTTTTAGTTCCCTTTTGTGTCACAGTGTGGTGCTGAAAAGCTTGGCTCAGGAGAAAGTCAAAATAAAGCATTCAGAGGATGAGGGATTTGCTGCTTACTCTTTTCATGTTTGTCTCATTTCAATGCTCAATGAGGTATTCATTAATGGCTTTGTGTGCTTCTTTTTTCCCCCCAAAAAACATCTTAGAAATTGATTTGGTGAAAGCTTATAGAAAGCTCTGGCAGCTGCAAGCATGGTATTTCTTGCACAATCATGCAGCTTTGAGGCACCAAGGTTAAATCATAGGAGAGGTCATTTTGGACACTTGTGACCTAAGAGTGAGGGGGAGAACGCTCTAGGGAGTAAAGGAGACACAAGGAGTCGATAATGGCCTCTGACAGAGCTTAAGGCGATGGTCAAAAACTCATCTCTATTTATAAATGGACTGGCATCCCATGATACTGTAGATAAAGGCTTGGGGTTTGCACTCTTGAGGATAGAGAAAGATAAACAGAGAAAAAGAAATAGGAAGAAAGTAAAGTGGATGAGTTGTAGGCTTGGTGATGGATGATGGACATGGTAGAGACTGGACTATGTTTGGAGCACTGGGGGTGAAGCTGAAAAACACTTTGTGTTGGACGCCATCAATCATACACATAGTCTATTAACAAAACTAATTCACAACGGAAAAAAAATCCAAAGTCAAACAGAAACCAAACAATCAAAGGAAATCCAAAGAATAGTCTAAAGTAGGCATGGGTCAGGAAAACAGAGGCACACCCAGGAAAATGAAATGTGAACAAAAAAAAGAGGAGGACAAGACAGTGTGTCCATGTTCCAGACAACATTATATTTTAACTGGAGCCACTTTGGTATTGGAACATTTTAATTCTAATATAAATATGAGAGACAGAGTCTTGTTCATATAATCATGCAGTTGGAGAAAGAAGTCAATGGAAGAAGTCATGCAGGAACAGACATAAATCCAATCAACCTAGCTGTAGAATTTTTATTTGAATTCACTTTTCACTATTGAAACTTCAATACCATGACTGAAATACAGAGCAAGTGCCAAAGCGAGCCTGTCTGGTGGCTGTCCGTGGTGCTGAATTCAATCTTAGGGTTTGAACACTTTTGCTTCCTCCAGCACTTTCGGTCTATTCTTCAGTTCATGAGATAGAAATATAAACCAGCATGAGTACACCACAGGAAGGCTACATATCTGTGTGTGTTTGAGAGAGAGAGAGAGAGAGAGAGAGCAAGAGAGAGAGAGTGTGAGACTGTGAATGTTTCATTCCCTGTCATTGTGAGAAATACAGTATGTAAGCGCGTGAGTTTCTTGCCTCACCTTCACTAACTCCTCCAGCTCGGTAGAGTTGACGCAAGGGTGATCAATGAGAAACTGAAGCTTCTGACTGAGGATGGCGAGTTTCTGCGAGTTCTCGTACGGTTGCTCCAGGGCCTTGAACACCGTGGCTCCCATGATAAGGTAGAGGACGACCAGCAGGAAGACGGTGAGCACGGTTTTCCAGCGCATCACGCTGACGCGTGGCTCAAAGTCATCCTGAGAATTCAACACCACCGGCTTGGCGGAGAAAGACAGGCGGGGCTTGGAGTTGTGAGCAGCAGCTTTGGGGTCCAGAAGATCAGGAGCAGCCACTGAGTTGAAAAGAAAGCAATAAACAAAGAGATAAATCAATCAGATCAATTTTCAGCAACGCTTTATTAAATGCTGTGATTATTAGTGTTCACGTCAATGTAAACTAATGACTACAGCAAGGAAAGGGACATGCTGTATAGGAAATTTGTTAGTAAATAATTAATTAATGAGACTTTATAGTTGTTTTAAATGTTGCACAAAGTAGTTGAAACAGGTTGTGTGTGGTTTATGGTTTATTGCACTGTTCTAAGAAAGAACCTGCTCAGTCAATTTGACATTTTACAGCACAGATTAGGTCATTTAGGTCAACGTGAGCTGTACAGAGACATACCGAGCTGAGGTGGTATTAAATGAAGTAGAAAGTTCAACTCTGCACTGCTGTGATCCTCTGAGACTGTGCGGGGGGGGAATCAAAGCCAGGAGTATTTCAGAACAGACTTTTACAGGGACAATAGGATGTTTAAAAAGCAGAGGCTGCCAAAGTGAATATAATTATTATATAATGTAATTACTTTTATACTGCAGTTTTTATAGTGCAGAAAAAAGGGCTCTGTGGCTTGTGTGTATATCAATAACATGTGTCATTAATTTTTAATTTCTTGTAAATGTTACTTGGAGGGGAAAAAAACAGTCTGATAATCTTGTGATTAATCATTGTTCCATTTTTGCTTTAGATGCTGTAGTAAATGTCTCCTTGACTGACCAAACTTCTGTTCAAATTCCATGTTTTCTCAACACATTTGCTCATTAAATAACTTTAAATATTTATTCTGCACAAATCTATACCAGTGGCAATGCCAATATTCATATTCATACTTTATATCCATGATGCTACATGATGAAAGTGGATGTTTGTGTGCATCGTTTTGCTTACAAACAGATAAAATGAAATAATCTGGACTTATTTTACAAATAATTATGCCAAATTAAGCAAAACAGACTACAATACAAGTAACCTGATAAAACATCTTAAACTTACAACATGGCACAAGGACTAGGCATGAACAAAAGTGCAAAAAATACTCTTACCCAGTATGTTGTTCTTGAAAAGGACTTTACCTACAGTAGAACTGTACAGTGATGCTTTTCTAATGCATGGTTACTAATGTAGCTAGCTAAAATTAGCATCCCTGTTTGGTTAATGCTCAGGAAATAATGCTAATAATGGACCATCGATCTAAAAATGACAGTGAAATTGTACTAAAATAAATGTATGATTAATGTGTTAACATCTTCCTTGATTAAACTTTAAAAACCTGAATAAACCTCGAATTTCGGAATAAGGAAGCAAAAATGTACTGTTTTGCAAACTAAATTGTAATTAGAAACAACAAATAATCTAATTAGCTAAACTAGCTAGATAATTCAATAAACCAATTTATAAGGCTTATATGGCAATAAACCTGCACTTTTTTTTTTTACGTAAGAATAAAACATCTGCTTTTTAAATTCATTAGTAGATATAGGCTCAAAAGTATGTTAGGTTAAATGTAAGTTTAGTAAATTATCTAAGTTTGTAATTTATCTACCAAAATTACTTCAATTGTTTAAGTAGCTCCATAAACTTACATTTAACCCAACATACTTTTGAGCCTATATGCACTAATGAATTAAAAAGCAGATGTTTTATTCTTACATTAAAAAAATGTGCAGGTTTATTGCCATATTTTGCCAGATTCTGGACATTAAAAGGATAAAATGTGCATTGGAGACAGTCAGAAACATGAAATACGACCACTGGGCTTTACGGTTTATTGAAGGAAAGCTGTCCAAGCAACAACGACCCCATTCTATTCATTTAACAAATGACCTTCATGACCTTGACTTGCTATGAAAGCTAGGTTCTGATTTGGTCACCCTGGCAAAGAGTCAGGGCAAGAGGAAAAACAGATGCTGGGTAAGCAAAGAGGCGTACAGACCAGGCTGAAAGCTAACCCATTCAAACCAGCCATCCCATCAATCTTACTGGCAAATGTTCACTCCCAGGACAATAAAATTGACCAGATCAGACCACAGAGATGTGAAGAGCGAGACATAAACAACAACAACCCCGATATGGCCATTCGGCTAACAAGGGTAACTGATATTCACGTGAGACATTTTGTATGTTTATCAATGCAGAATGTCATGCAAACACCAATATGATCCTTAATCTTTAATCTTCTTTGAAGAATGGTGAAATACATGCCTGTTGAATGTAGAATGTTGACATTCATTATTATTACTGTGACAATAGTAGTATCCTTAATACTAAGGAGGCACTTTATCAACCATCAGCAAACTGTGAGCCCTTCACTCTGCGGGATTTTGTTTAATCTTTGCCAGTGACTTTAATCAATCAATCATAAAAACTTGACCAACATGGTGGGTTTCCACTGGACTTTCTTGTCTACAACAATAAAATCTACTCCTTGTCCGAATCTAGAACTCTCTGGCCACAACACGTTAATGCTATCTCCATGTGGAGAACCACTGAGGGCAAATCCTGAAAGAAAACAAGTCGTGGAAGATCTACAGTACTGCTTTAACTGCACAGACTGGACCAATGGCTTGCGAAACACACTCTGATTGACTACACTGTCTGACTGCATATATCTCCAAATGCAATGAGGATGTTACAGTCATGTAACATGACTTTATGTTTTTTTTTTTGTCTTTTTGTATAGTTCTTAGCTAGTTTTTTTACTTTATGGTGTTACTTTGATTTCTTAGCTAGTTAGCTAATTAGGTGTCTTAGCTAGTTTTGTTAATGTATGATGTTCATTTATATTGTATGTATTACCTTGTTCCTGGACCATGTTGAAATGACAATAAAAGCCCACTTGACTTGAAGGGACTCATGAAATCACCACATGTGTCAACAACAAGCCACAAATCCACAAACTGTTAAGAACTGAAGATGTTGCTTTCAGAACAGGAGATGACACGATGATCTGAGAAGTAAGAAACAACCTGTCATGTCCCATCCAGCTGACATAGTGGCAAACCTGTTCAAGACCTGTTCATGGTGCATGTGGAAAGGCATCCAGACCAGCACAGAAAACAGTATCCCATGACACCAATGAAACGCTGCCATCCACTCTCAAAGCCTTTTATAGCAGGTTAGAGGCAGACAAGACCAATCTAAAAAGGATCCCACCTCCTTCTCCCCCACTAGAAGACAAGAAGCTCTCTGTTCCCTGCCAGTGTGAGACAGATAGACACTTCTCAGGGGTGAGTTTGCAAAGGTCCAGCTGGCTCATTTCCTAATGGACATTTCCAACACCTTCCTGATCCAAGCTGTTGTCCCACAGTGCTTCAAGGCCACCACCATTTAGCCGAGTGCTGAAGAAGGCTGCAGTGTCAGAGCTCATCGACTACCACCCAGCAGCACTCACACAAATCATCGTCAAGTGCTTTGAGCAGCTGTTTTTTAACCAAATCAAGAATAAACATTTCACTCCCCCACTCTCAGACACACCCAACAAGACAGATTTGCAGATGATGCAATCTTGCATGCACTCCACCTGGCTCTGACCCACATGGATCAACATGACATGAACATGAAAATGTTCTGCATTGATATTAGTTTGGAGTTAAACACTATCATCAGTCAACAAATAAATGAAAACTTTGGCCAGATGGGGCCCCAACATTTTCATCTGTAACTGGTCTCTGGACTAAAAACCCTAAGAGACCCTAAACAGTCTAGATTGGAAGCACCAGCTCCAACACCAATGCTCAGCACTGGCGCCCCACAGGGGTGTATGCTGAATCTGCTTCTATTTATGCTGCTAACCAAGATGTGCACTTCCAGATCCAGTATGAACCACATCATCAAGTTTGCCAGCGACACCAAAGTAATGGGGCTCATCAGCAGCGACGATGACATAAAGAATACAGAGTGGAGACAGTAGACGGGTGCATGGACAACAATCTTTTCTTAATGTTTGGACGACAAAAAAACACATATATGGGGGTTGGTTGATACTGGGGTTGATACTAACAGTTTGTACGGTTCCTTCCTGTTTACATTTTCTGCCAATTTACACAGATCCACACTGTTTACATACTGTTACTGTAGGTCTCCCCAATGTGTTTGTGCGTGTCTGATTTGTGAATGTGCCTATAATCATACATCATATGGTCCAAGGACAATGTTATTTCACCCCCACTGTGTACCACGCTGTATATGGCTGAGATGACAAACAAGGTCTACTTGACTTGAATTGTAATGTCACAATTTTTAACATTTGTAAATGGCGTTTGTGATTTAACTTGAAGAATTACCTTTCAATCATTTATACAAAAAAAAGCAGTACTATAATAACAAAGTACTTAATCCCATCATTTATATACTTAAAATTTTTTTTTTTTTTTTACCATTTTCCAACGTTTTTAAACGAATTGTTTTTTATTGCACCAAAGACTTCAAGCACACTTTAGTGATGAGACTCTCAGTCGTAAAACATTTGAATGGTGTAAACGTTTTAAAGTAGGCCGTATGTCTGTAAATCACGATCGCGGCTGAGGTGACTCAGAGTGCACTGCCTTCGGTCCTGTAAACACTCAGTGAGTGGAACCATGAAAATTGACAAATAACTTGTTGTCACCTTGCAGAAGAGATGCATCTGTGTGTGGAAACTGTACACACAATCATTCAACACCACTTTTACATTACAGGAACTCGGCTGGGAGTTACTCCCACATCCCCCCGTACAGCCCTGACCTTGCTCCAAGACATTTCCACAGTTTGGGACATTCAAGGAGTTCCTGGGAGGTCAGCGTTTCAGACGTGAAGCAGACAGTCTGATCATAGCTTTATGCTAAGAAAGCTTTCTACCTTGATGAAACACTGAGATAAGTGCATTAGTGTAGCACGGTGATATATAGAGAAATAAAAGTAGCTTTTACTCTCTTAACTGTGTTCTGTTATTCTGCACAATCAAAGGTCCCGGTTTGACTTGAACGACCCTTGTTAAATCAACCAAATAAATGTGCCTTCATAAGGTTTCTGGAGAGTAACTCTGACTCACACAGAATGCATCAGTTTTTAAAAATTGTTTAATATGCAGCATGTAGGAACTACATTATCACATTACACAGGAACTACATTATCACATTTTGAAGATTGTGTCCATTTGCAGTGCATGGAGAAGCCAGTATTCAGAATTCAGTGAGAATTCCCTGCTGGAGAGCATTGCTATTTTGTAATTCTAATGTGCAAATCCCATGATGCACTGTTTACAGGACTCAACAGGGGTCCTTGTTTATTGCTAAACTTGTGTAAACTCTTCATTTAAATGTGACTCCCAGGACTCCTTATGAACAATAAAATAAATGATGCATTTCTCTCACGGACACCATTTTTAAACCTCAAACAGAATGAAAACTCCTAATCTGGGAAAGAATGAGATACAGAACATGCAGGCACTTTTTTTCACTTAGTCACAGCTTCTTAAAAAGATTTGTTTTAAGCTCAAATTGGAGAACACTCAGGAACCCTGGCCTAATGGTTCTGGGTTCTGAGAAATTCCCATAAAGAATATGCAACATCTCTCTCTCTCTCTCTCTCTCTCTCTCTCTCTCTGGTGACAGCATGCAATTTGCTGTTGAATCATGTAATCATTAATTCCCATACAGCCTTCAGTTTGACTCCTCTGTTTTAAAAAAAAAAAAAAAAAAAGTCTTGCTTTTGACTTTTAGATGGAATTCATTAGTGCATTAGTGTTAAAGGAATAATGACTGACTATAGTGACACAAAGTGAAACATTATTTAATAGGGAACAATTTAATAATTTAATAGTGACTCAAAGTAAACATAATAATAATAATAATAATTATTATTATTATTATTATTATTATTATTATTATTATTCACCAATAAATAATGTTTCACTTTATGTCAATATGAAATAATTTTATAATAGTTAAATAGTTTGCTATTAATCAATGAATAATTTAATTATTATCTAATAATATAATATTGATAAAAAGTACACCATTATTTTAATGAAAGAAAACATATTTAAAATCTATGCATATGTGCACTTTTGTTATAATGCACTTTAGTTATATAATGCATGCACCCTAATAATAATAATAATAATAATAAAGAAACACCACTAGCTACTTACTTCTTTAATGCCCAATCCGAGATGCTTTTGCCCTCCTTCATCGGCAGACTGTCCGGTGTGATGGTTGCGACGCTGACCGGATCACTTCTTCTCCCTTCGCCGTTAATATTTCCGTTAAGCTCGCGGCTGGAGCGCGCGCCGTCTTCTGAATGCCGTCTCTCCTCGCGCGCCGGTTTATGTTCTCGCTGAAATGTTATTACCCGGAACACCGTGTACAACAGAAAACACATCCCCCTGTCTGTATTTATTTATTTATTTATTTATATTTTTTTAACCGGTCCGTTTTTTTCCGCGCATCTCCCCTACCGGAGACGGGGACCAGTACAAGGTGGTTACTGTTGCGCGCGGGCGCTTTTTCACGAAGCAACAGAACGCGGTGAACTGATTCCGAACAGACGCGCGAGGACAAGCGAGAATGAGCGCGCCCGCCCGCCCGCGCGCGCACGCACGCACGCCCTCACGCGCCCTCACGTGCGCTCGCACGCGCCGCGTACGCGTCCCCACAGTCTCCGCGTTAGCAAACCTTAATGTGGCGCTACGGAACACACAACCGCAGTGAAACGCGTGCTAATATGACCACTAGCGGAAGTGTCGTTGAAGGGGTAAAGAGTTTGTAGAAATAGTTAATAGGTTAAAGCTTTAATGTAATTTCACCACATTGTGTTTGTTGTGACAACAATGTATGGTATTTGTTTTCTCTGGATTGGTGGCTAAATATTAAGAAATTGAACAAAATTTACCTTCTTCATGGCAAGATTTTGAATCTACTATCCATTTATCTTATTACTATCAAATGGGAAAAAAACATACAGAAAAATTTATGTTTACACCTTGTTTACCCTAAGTTGTACTTCTTTCATTGTCAGCCAAATACACTCCCTGTTCAGTAATCGGAGAGTGAATCACAGATGAGAAAACCGAAAAAGTTTTGTCTCAAAACATCTCCGGCGTGTTAAAATTGATTATACCACTTCAGCGCTGTTATTTCCGCTGTGAAAATATTAACTACTCCCAGTAAAAAAAAAATCTGTTTATTAAATCAATTGCATAATTCCAGAACATCATAACATCACTTTCACTCAACATTTTGATTTCACTTATGGTGCAGGTTAAACTTCAAGTAAATATCTAAATACTGCAAACCTTTCATTAAATTCTGTCCAGCCAGTTTTGCATGATGCTGTGACATAATCTGGCACATAACTGTTCATAACTTCACTTCTACTCAACATCTTGATTTCATTCATGGCGAAGGCTTAACATCAGGCATATACTGTATAGAAGGACTGGCAAAGTTTCATTAAATTCTATCCAGCCAGTTGTGTGTGATGCCGTGACAAATTCTGGCTGGACGGACATACAGACAGACATACAGACATTCTGAGACTGGTTTCTCATCCTCCAATGTATGAAACTTAAAGATGTCGCTGAAGGAACGACTTCTGGCCAATGTACAGACATACCATTTATTTTATTTATATGAGGCTCTTAAATTAGAGCAAACCTGTTTCCTGTAAACAAACACATAAATATAAATGGTGTAAACATTAGCTAGCAACATTTAGTGTTGCTCCTTCACTATGTTCAAGTTTCAGTCTGGAGTTTCATACAGTATGTTCTCACCGTGTCAGTTTGGGTTTTCTCATGGTTCTCTGGCTTCCTCCAAAAAATTTGACTTCACATTTTTTGGGTATTTTGGTCCATCCACGTGCCATCGGCACATTGGATGATGGATACTTCCCACACTGGAGATATATCAATCGTTGCCACCTTCACTCCCGATTGCCATTCACACACTATGGACAATTTAGGAACACCAATTAAAGTAACCTGCATGTCTTTGGACTGTGAGAGGAAACCGGAGTACCCAGAACAAAACCCACCAAGCATGGGGAGAACATGCAAACTCCGTGAACACAGGGTTTTTAGAGGTGACAGTGCTAACCACTAAGCCACCGCACCGCATCAATCAGCTATGCTTTGTGTGAATGAGTGTCTGTCATGTCATGTGAGCGAGGACCTGTCATGGACCTGACACACTTCGACTCCAGTACACAAGGTGAGATGTTGTCTGACACCTCCAACAGCTGAGGAAGTTCCACATTTTTTCAGTCCTACAGAAAACATTTTATACTGTATATCCAGTATATACAGTATATTGTGAGATGTACAGTACCACACCAGGAATTGGATGATGTTTATGATGTAACACTTGGATCTATGCAGCTCGGCCATAAAAATCACCATTTCAGAATCATGTATCAAGTACTGAAAGCAGTTAGTGGCGACTTGAAATTATTAGAATTGGGTTAAGGCTCTCCAACACATTATTAAAACCTGTAAGGACTTTGCTGAACTGTTAACCGTCACAATGGGATCAGAAAAAAAAATCATGATGAGATTATGCTCAAACACTTTGTAAAGATTCATGGTAAAAAACAAAAGTGATAGTAGATATCACAGCTATATTTAAAGTGAAAGTAAGAGCATTTCCAAACACACACACACACACACACACACACACACACACACACAATGTGATGAAAACTCACAGGATTCGGACTAAACAGCTGTCGTGGCCATAAGAAAAAACGCATCAGGGTAAGAAGGGAAGTGCAGGAATCCATGCACTCATCATGCAATGTACAGTACAAGCCTCTGGAGACAGTGTTATGATCGGGGGTTGCTTCAGTTGCTCAGGTCTAGGCTCAGCAACATTATGTGGCAGTAAAATAAAGTCAGCTGACGACCTGAATGTATTGAATAACCAGGGTATCACATCTATGTACAGTTTTCTTCCCTGGTGGCACGGCCATATTCTAGGACTCTAGGACTAATTGTAAAAGAGTGGTCCTGGGAGCACTCCCTCGAGTCATTTTCACACATCAACATTGTGCACCGTAATCAAAGCTAAGGGCAATCAATCAAATCTTGGAGTGTGTAAAGTCAATAAAACAGGACGCTTCCTGTTCTTACTTAAGTTATGGCAGTCGTTCTTTCACCATCTTCTATTTTTTTCGTTCATTCTAAAAGTTAAAAAGGAAAATAAAAACAAATACTATTTTCAATTTAAAACACTATAAATAAATGTATAATCATCTGTCCAGATGTTTTAAATAAGACAATGTGCTGACATGGAAGAGCTCTACAGTTATTACCATAGAAATGATACTATGTTAGAACAAGCACATTGCGACCGCACTATTGTCAGACATGCTGATCTAGAAGATACTCCAACCATAAGAATCAATAATTCAGCAACGCTGAGGTCTAAATAAACATATGGCGTATGGTGCGGACTGTGGTTTGCGTACGTGTACGTGGCACCCATCCAACACACACAACCACACAACCACACACACACACACACACACACACTAAAATTGTCTTTTATTGTTATATGCAGCAGCTGCTCTGCTTTCTCCCTTTTAACCTGTAGACACACAAACAGCCACTACACACACACACACGCACACACTCACACACATGCACTGTTCTGGGCTCCTTCTGGTTCGCACTTGCTTCACAGCAGGCAATGTGAGAAACAGGACATTTTATTCTGTCACAGAGCAAATAAAACTCAAGGATATTTTATCTCAGCTTGCACTTAATAAAAACTAAAGTTTTCACCCACTCAGTTCTCATTCTTGTATCATGTCTCAGGGATAAAATGCCCTCGTGTTAGTGAAAAAAGCTTTCTCGTCTTTTTTCATTTTCTGTATTTATTCTGTTCATGATTTTCTCCTGCGTTGGCATTTTCTTACCCATTATAGCCGCGGATACCCAAGTAGTCAAAAATCAATGTGTTTTTTTTTTTACTTTTGTAACCCACTTGCCTCAGTTGTTCATTCTGAGATGCATTTCTGCTTATCATGATGGTGAAGAATTTTCTTCATCATGAATCAGGTGCTAAAAGCCACGCCATAGTTAAACTCCCTGAGAAAACTGGATATTTCCCCCCTGTTCTGATGTCTAATGTGAACATGAGTGTGAACTAAAGACCTTTATCTGCATTTGCATGATTGTACGCATTGTGCTGTTGCAACAATGCATTGGCTGATTGCATGAATATGCAGGTGTACAAATGCTTGGCCGGTGTATAGTGAAACAATGCAGTGAAACTACATACTAACCAGATCAAGAAATGTAAGAAGGGAATTGCTGATTGATTATGAGTGCTCATGTGTTTAAAAACCCCCTCTGTTTTTACATAATGGAGGCAGAGAGAGAAAGAGACACCCTGGAGGATATGTGTTCATGATCGTGCATATCCCTCATGGATCATACCAGAATGAGCAGCTCAATCCAAGATGACAACACAGTCATTTAAATAACAATCCAATGCACTCTGCGGCAAGAAGAGTTAATCAAAATTGAGTAGGAGTGCTAAAGATAAAAGACCCTTTTGACCTGCGAAATTCTGAATTGCATATAAATAATCGTGTTGATGCTGGTCATGAAGTAGGAGAACCCTAGACAGATCATTTATAAACTCTCTCTCTCTCTCTCTCTCTCTCTCTCTCTCTCTCTCTCTCTCTTAATGAAAAATTTGGTGAATGACAAATTAATGCAAATGTATTTTTTTCAAAGTCCAAAATCTATGGACCCCCCCCCCCCCAAAAAAAAAGTATTCATATTTTTTAAAATGATAAAGATGTATACTCTTTTACTTTTCACCTCATTAAGAAGACAGTCTTCACAGAAGTGACTTTGAGTTTGATTTGAAATTGGTGCTTGGACCCCTAAAATGTATTATTATGATAATGTGGGATGTTAGTTAAACATTTTAGGTAAAGATTTATTTCATATGTCTTTATGAAATAAATTTGCCACTCCAAAGTACATATAATTCTGAATTAATTTTTAAAATAGATGTATAATTCTGAAATAAATGTAAATCTGAGCTGAATCTCATTATGGAATGAATTTCATTCTGGAAAAAATCTCATTCTGAAATATATGTCATTATGAATTAAATGTGTCATTCTGAAATAAGTTTCATTACAAAATGAAGGTTGTTATAAAATGGTAGTGTCATTGTAAAATAATATTATCATTATGTAATAAGTGTGTCATTGAGAAATAAGTCTCATTATGAAATACGTCATTGTGGAATGAACATATTATTCCAAATTATGTCTCATTATAAAAATAAATGTCATTATGAAATAGTCATCTTTATAAAATACTAGTCTTACTATGAAAAAAATATCATTGTTAAATAAGTCTTATTAAGAAATAAATGTCATTATAAAATAAATGTTTTTGTGAAATAGTTGTCATTATAAAATAATAGTCTCATTATTAAATAAATCTGTCATTCTTAAATAAGTATCATTAAGGAATAAATTTAATTATACAATTAACTTCACCGTTAAAAAAAATGTCTTATTACAACATAATAGATGGAACATATTATGGAATAAACCTCATTGTGAAATTAATGAGCAATTCCAAAAAAAATGTCATTATAAAGATGGTGTCATTATAAAAAAATAATAGTCTCATTATGAAATAAATGTCATCAAGAAATAATTCTTGTTATGAAAAAAATAAATGCTTCACTATAAAAGATACATCATTCTGAGCTAATTGTGTCATGAAATAAATGTCTCAGTCTGAAATAAATGTCTTTATGAAATGAATGTCATTCTGAACTGAATTTCATTATGAAATCCCATTACTAAATACATGTTTTATTCACCAATAAGTCTTCTAGTGAAGTAAACAGTATAATAAATACAAAATAATAGTCTCATTATGAATTAAAGGTGTCATAATGAAATAAAAGTAATATTAGGAAATAAAATGTCCTTAAGAAATAATATTTGTAGCAAACAAAATGCTCTTGATGTTTAACTCAAGCCATTAGGGGTTGCTTGGTGATTTTCTGGACAGCAAATGATAGAACTGAACATTAGAAAGATTCCGAAATGGTATTAATTTAATAACAATTTCTTCATTTTAAAGAAGATAGAATAATCTGGCTGACTAGGACACTGTCCAGCTGATGACAATGCTGTGACTGACTTTATCAGTGAGGTCATCAGGTTTAAAGGCCATAAACAGACCAACATTGTTCGCTGTAAAAACAATGTTACAGTAATAGAGGAAAATGTAACATGATTTGCATCTATAGGCAATTTCCAGGGGACGTTCAATTTCATAAGTCTCTTATCTAATAGCTCAGGCCCTGGTGAAGATAATAATGATTTTATTGTAGTCTGTTACTGGTCAAGAGTGTTTCATTTATATTCAGAGGCTACTCTGTGATTGCCTGGGCAGTGCTAATGAGCAAAAACACGAGTCTTCTAATATTAGACTAGATTAAGAATGATCTAATTTAGCTAATTATGATCGGGAGTGACTGGAAATAATTGTCAGGCGTGTACAGATGTCTTAATGACATTACAGTTCTGGGTAATGTGGAGAATTTTGCCCAGCTCGTGACACAGCAGAATTGTGGTTATGTAACATGGGGAGTATGGAGCTCAGGAGCAGCAGCCGATGCTTGTGCTTATGAAGCTCAGCCTTCTTGTAAAAAAGCAGGTTTTTTGTTTTTTTGGGGGGGAAAACATACTTGCTTGAGCTTTGTTTGCTTGTGTAATTGCTTGTTTACTTGCTTGCTTGCTCTGTCTACAGAAAAGGCCATCACTCTGTAGAAGAGGTGAATTCATTTGACTGATTTGATGTATTCCAGATTTTTAAGGATCTGTATCGTGCTTCCTCCAGCCAATGTCACCATTCTTCCCATGCCAGCTTTACTGCAAACAGCTTCCAATTGCCCACGTCACCATTACGTTCAGCTGGAATTAATTAAGTGGACAGGAACATTCCTTTTTGTGTTTTTATCCAAACGTCTGCGACAGAACCACCCTCACTCCTCTCCCCAAAGGGAAAGGAAGGGACAAGGGCTGATGTGGATGCGTCCCTTGTTCTTTTTAACACCTGGGTTAATTCGAGTTAAATTATATTAAATTAAATTAGGTTTGTGAGTGTAGAGGTGATCACACTGAGACCCCTGATAAAGTGCCAGTAGAAGTTGGTGAACCCCAGGTAAAACAAACTTCTTGATGGTGGTGGGAGTGAGGCAGTTCCTGTAATTAATTGTACATGAGACGTGACATGATCATTTTGATGTGGTGAGTGTGTCCAGGCTTGTTGGATCAACAGATGGGTAAACTTGAGAATTGGGGTCTAGTGTCGATTCCACCATAAACCTGATATTAGCATTTTCCAAAAATAAATATATGTAAAAAAAAAATTTTTATTTTGTTTGCTTTTTGCACTTTACAGACAGGTAAATTTTATTTACCCATTTGTCCAGTTGCTTAGTTATTTTTCTACCAAAAGTTTTACATTAAATTATTATTATTATTTTTTTACTTACTATAATTAAATCAATGTACCTTATGTTTATTTTTATGCTTTTTTTTGTTTGTCATTTCTTTGTCATTTAGTTTTTAAGTTAGAATTACTATAATTTAAGTTCCTTAGCATCAATGTTACCATTTTCCTATTCTGGTGTCCAAATACCATATACTGTATGATTGGCAGTCATAAAATATTTGCCAAATTATGTCTCTGGAAATGAGTATGTTCATGAACATTTCTTCTTGTTTTAAAAACCCACGGCATATAGTTCCGCACGATGCTGCTAGAGGGTCAAAACCACAGTGAAGCATTGCGGAATGCACACCAAGAGGGTTCACCTTCTTCATGACAACGTGCCAGCCCGTCGAGCCATTCTGCCTCATCCTCCCTACTCCCCCGACCTTGCACCCAGTGACTTCTTCCTGTTCCATCACTTGTAGAAACACAGCAGGTGTTTCAAAGACGACGAGGTGGAACTTTTCCTCAAGAGCCAAAAAGAAGGCTTCTTCAAAAATGGTCTCCACCATCAGTAGAGAAGGACTGAGCTCACGACCAATGTTCACCAAATTACATTATTTTATCTTAGCAATAATTAAAAAAATTTTATCGCCCCTCATATATGCTATTTGGACACCAGAATAGGAAAATGGAAGCAGTAATGCTAAAAGACTGACGGTTATATCCCAGTGATGCCCCATACACCTATGGCCAGCATTACTCTCTCTCTCTCTCTCTCTCTCTCTCTCTCTCTCTCTGTTAATCTAATAAGAGAATAGGAGTAGAGGGCACTACTGTGTTAGTGCCTTGTTAGCTGTTATGCAATAGGAAAGAGCTAGTGAGTAGGTGGGAACCGGAGATAAGCTTGAAATAAATATACTCTACATTACAATAGCTTGGGTTTTTATCCTGAATTGAAAACAGAAAAGACTATAAAAAAAAGTAAAAATAATTAAATAAACATTGCAAGAGGTGTTCACGTCAAACCAGGACTGCAAAATAACTCCGAACACAGTTATGAGAGTAAAGACGCCCTTTATTTCTCTATATAACCTCCCCTGATACACTATTGCACTTATCTCAGTGTTTCACTACTGCTTGGATACCATCAAGATAGAAAGTTTTCTCAGTACGCCAGAGCCATGATCAGACTTTCTCCTCCCTGTCTGAAACACTGGCCTCCCAGGAACTCCTATGATGGCTCAAAGATGTGGAAATTGGTCAGGACTGTATGGAGAATGTGGCAAGAACTCCCAGCAGAGTTTCAAGAAATGTGCAAGTGGTGTTGGTGAATGATTGTGTGTACAGTTCACACAGACAGATGCATCTCTTGTGCAAAGTGGTGACAAGTTATCTGCCAATTTTTTAAGGATCAGGCGTTTCACTTGCTGAATGTTCATGGGAGTGACTGCAGTGGGCCCCGAACCACCTCGGCATCGTCATACACAGATATACAGCCTTATTTAACATATTTGCTCCATTCAAATGTTTTACTGCAGGTACTGTAAGAGTCTCATCACTGTACTGTGCTTGAACTGAAAATGTCAATCAGTTTAAAATGTTCCTTCATCAGAAATTATCAAAACTCCTTCATGTTGGATGGTTTCCGCCTGTATCCCTGTAATGTGTCTTAGAGAAGAAATTTTACCAAGCGTTACCTTGTGTCCTGAAATGACATTGATGATATTTCGTTGCTGTAATTCTTTCCTTAACAGTTTAACCCTTCGCTTCATAGGGACATCTTTGGGACATGTGGGTTCCCAAAGAGCTAGTCCATGACCCTTGACCTATCTAAGAACAATGCCAAAAACAGCATGAGGTTCAACATGAATCAATGTCTTACCCTTGCTTGTGAGGATTTGTCTCAATTTTTCTGTATAATCAGATGACCTTCCAGTCTGGGTCTGGTTAACAAAAAAACAGGCTGATTACACATCTGAAATATTGAGTCTTGTTTCCGAGCGGCTGACGTAATCTGCATCGTTTCGCCGCACAGCATGATATCGCCTGAACTGGATCGCCTTTTAAAGCAAAGTGTTTTCACTCGGAACGGCAAAGCAGCCGCGTCAAGGATGTTCTGTTCACAAGAAAACAAATCAATTGTGGCTTGAAAAGAGGACTGCTTCATCATCTGTTTGTGTGCAAAGAGCTTCTCTCGCTGTGTGTGTGTGTGTGTGTGTGTGTGTGTGTCTTACATTATCGGTATGCACAGGGAATCAGTGATTGGAATAGGGTTGTATCATATTATGGTAATCATGTAATATTTTACCATGAGTGCAGGATCCTAATTAAACTGTTACAATCAAATTCTAATTCAAACTTGAATGATCGATTTCTGTAAAACTACAATTGATGCGTACGAGAACAGAAGACCGCTACGGTTGATGGAGTCATTAAAGAAATCCAGAAAAGCTTGATACGCCTGATGAGAAATACTAATGAAATTCCTCATCTCTCATTAGTTTAGCCAGAAATTTGAGTAATTCAATATAACCAGTGCTTCTAAAATACAACTACAACTACATTACATATGCTTTAATATATATCACTTAATCTGTTTACTGATGCTTCACTTAGCTTAATGATTTTCGCATGGTCGCTCTGTGCAAACAAATATGACATAACAGCTGTGTCAGTGTTAAAGCATGCTCCGTGTGACTCCGGATAACCTCGAGATCTCCCGGTGACCCCGTCCTTGATGAGAGTTCAAAGTTGAGCACATTTCTAGGAACGAGCCAGACTTCAATTAATACGTAACTGTGAGGAACAGACACGCACCTCATTGCCCTGGTCCTTATTATCTGCCAGCTGGTGCAGGACGAGCGCCAGTAGACTACAGCCACGAGCCTGAGAGGAGCCAGAACGAGCAAACACACAACAGAGCACCACACAGAGCTGTAACACAATCCCATGCTGCAAACATCCAGATCAACATTTCAGCACGAACAATATTCTTGGAAATCCTTTGTACAGAAAGAAGGAAGACGGTGTATCTGTCAGAGTATGTGCATGTGTTTGTGTGTGTGTGTGTGTGTGTGTGTGTGTGTGTGTGTGTGTGTGTGTGTGTGTGTGTGTGTGTGTGTGTG
>JAQMYG010000012.1:34458657-34471206 GCA_030014215.1 Clariallabes teugelsi
AAACAACTGAAAACAACCAAAAAAAATTGTGATCATTTTTTTTTTTTTTTTTTTTTTTTTTTTTGCTCAGTGTTGTTTGTGTAGTTGGTTAAAATTAACTAAAACTCAGTTCATCAGCTTTAGGAGAAAAAAAAGAAAGTCAAGCTTGATGAGTAATGAGAGCTCAATTCATTCTCACAAGACTAGAAAAAGATCATTCTGAGGAACAAAATTTTGTTATGGGCGTATAAGCATATTGTAAAAAAATATGTAAAGAAATAGATTATGAAGTATATATTGAATTTGAAGTATATTGTTGGATATAAAATTACATACATTAATATATACAGTTAAATATATTTTAACATATTTCTCAATATATCAAAAGCAGCAATTCCTTATGTATTTTTTTTACTATATTGTAATATATTAATACAATGAATTATTCTGTATATTGTGAATATATTTTTTAATATGAATAACTTTTTTATTAATTATTAGTTAGTATCAGGGAGTGTAGCAACGAGAAATATTAACATTCTAAGTTTTTTTTTTATATACCAGAACAAAACACTAAATTATTTAATATATTGACAGAAATATATAGAGAAATGTATTATCTTTCTGTAAGGGCATACATCCCTATTCTCTGCTGAAAAAAAGAACATTACACTCTATACTGCACAATCCTGCGTGCTATATGTAGGTTTATTAAAAAACTGGAAATGGAAAAATGCTCTTAGCTTTAAAACCTCTGACTTCTCATGTTTGTGTGTGATGTAGCTGTCTATCATAAGATGAGTAAATTGTGCATTTGATTATCAGCAATACTCGGCACGGCGTTCATACCGAGGACAAATTGTGCCAGTGAAACATTTCCCACACCGTATGCGACACCACAAGCGTGAACTGTTGACAGAAGACAGATTGAGTTTTTGGATTCATGCTGTTTATGCCAAACTCTGATCCCACTATCTGCATGTCAGACCACAAATCGAGATTCATCAGACATGAGGATGTTCAGCTGTTTCGGTAAGCCTCTACCGATTGTAGGCTTAGAATTCCGTTTTTGGCTGACATGAGCTTCTGCTTCTGTAGCCCTTTAAAGTTGTGTGTTTTGGGATGTTTTTCTGCTCCAAACCGGTTGTAAAAAGTGGTGCAGCCTTCCTGTCAGATCAACAATTGAAAAACATGACGATGAAAAAAACATACACAGAGTGTGCTGTATTCATTTTCAGAACGGTCCTGCATATTAACAATAATACTGAATATTTTTTCTTTTTTAATTATAATATTAATAGCCTAATAAAGTCAGCAGAACATGAAAAAGGCAAAGTAAATATTATATTCTGTTATGAAAGTATGAAAACAACCAGTATCAAACTACAGCCTACAGCCAGTCATTAACTCAAGGATCTAAAGCGTACAATACAATTTAGCAAGATTAAATAAAAAAGGAAATGGTATAAATCACAAAACCAACTCTGAAATAAATTATACCTGCAGTTATCGAGAAGAAATAAAGCATAAAATAATCATAAACTAAAACAAGAACACTAACAATATTAGTCAGTTTGGAAGAAATTACATCTCCGTAATAATTCACAGTCAGAAGTGTTGGACTTAAATGAGCAAAGATTTAAACACAAAGTATAAGATCTACAGTAGATACGTCTTAAATATCCAGTGCAAATTATTCACAGGCGGTGCGCTCACTTAGTGGTTAGAACTGTGGCCTTTGATCTACACTAGTGATTCCATTGGATCGGACTATAGGGGCCAGCCTTCTCTCTCCATGTGCACCAGTAAACCTTGGCCACCCATAACCTTGTCACTAGTTTTCCTTCCTTGGATTACTTTTGCTATGTCCTGACTGCTGTAGACCAGGAACATCCAGTTGCTCTGACCCAGAGTCCTGCAGCCATCACAATTTGGCCATGGTCAAAGTCACTCAAATCCTTACACTTGCCCATTTTGTTCTGCTTCCAACACATCGGCTTCAGGAAAAAAGATTCACTTTCTGCCTAATATGTTGGACCCACTTCCAGTGGCCATTGTAATGATACAGTATATTGAAAATGTAGCTATTGTGAGACAGGCCAAATTGTGATGACTAGAGGACTGAATCAGAGCAACTCTAAAACTGCAGCTCTTGAAGGATGTTCCTGGTCTGCAGTGATCAGGACTTGCCAAAAGTGATGGAAAACCAGTGAACTGGCTCACCGCTGCACATGGGGAATGAAGGCTGGCTGGTGTAGTCTGATCCCGTAAATAAGATTTTGGAAAAGATTAATATTGGTTCCAGTAGAAAAGTGTCAGTACACACAGATCATTACTTTTTTGATGGCAAATGAGGGCTTATTCAATATTAGTTGGGTAGTCATATTGCCGTTAAACAGTTTTCCTCTTAGCCTCTCAGCGCACACACAAAACTCATTTTACACAATGTTAATCATGCACTTTTCTTTTTTTAATGGTAAGCTCACATTTACTGTTTGTGCTTGCAAATTGATCCCAATGCACCATCAATCATTATTTGGTATTTTACTGACTTGGTGCATGAGTATACTGTAATAAATAAAACTATGTTGTGTTTTGTTGTTTATATTCACACTAAAGCATGAAATTTCAACTTTGTTGCTAATGCATGAATTTGACATTAAAATCACTGGTGTGAATTTTAACTGCTGAATTTTAACATAACCGGTCCTCTTCATCTAAGTAATTATGGTGAAGAGAAAAAAAAACAGATATAAAAACACAGTCAGACAAACAGAGAGTGTGTGTGTGACATTGCACCCTGGCATTGGTTGCCCAGTAACAGAAGGCGACTTACTACATAACATTATGTTCTCAACGTACTCTAGTGTGCATCATTTTCACACACATACTCACATACACACAAACAAATAATATACTACAAATTCACCAACAGTATTGGACACATAAAAGAACTTTCAGATGTTTGAAGACAACATTGGGCTCTACTACTGTATATCCAACACTCATCCACCTAATTGCTTTAGTTATTAAAATTTATGATAAATGCCACAATATAATTTTGGAGGAGTTAAGTTTATTCAAGACCAGACTACAACTAACACATTCATTTTTAATATCTTCCTTGTGGCGTACCGTAGGTAATATTCATTTAAAAGACCAGGAAAATGCCATCCATTTATTATCTCATTCTTGAATTATCCATCTCCAGAACTTAAAATATATACTGTCTGACCAAAAAAAAAAAAGGTGCACTTGTATTTAACCAAGCAAATAGTTAAGAGTCTTCAATTGGATAATTACTGCAGTGATTAATATGGTTCAACAGTATTTAACCCTATAACTGATGCATTGAGTAACTTCTCATTTCTTAAACAACTCTGTCAGAAGACATATCCTGTCACTGCAAAGATGTCGCTCTGTTTCAGAAGGGTCAAATTATTGTCCTGCATTAATCAAAGAAAACAACTAAGGAGATTGCTGAAACAAGAAATGTAAAACACATTTTTAAAACTTGGATGGATGTCCTGAATGATTGTGAGGGGAGGTCACTTAAACAACAGTAGAATTCATGGCTATGTTTAATAATCAATCAATCAATCAATCAATCAATCAATCAATCAACTAATTTATATAGCATTTAATAACTTCAGGTAGACCAAAGTTCTTTACATAACAAACAATAAGATAGAAAGACTAACAATAAGATAAAGAAAAATATGAAATCAACACAAGCTGTTATAATAAAAACAAACACATCAAATCTAGAAATCAAGAAAATGAATAAATGGATAGGCATTAAAAGAGAAAGCCTAAAACAGAATATTGAGAACATACAGTACCTCAACAACATTCAAAATATAGATCAACATAGGATACAAACAAAACATTAGGGAAACAATTTTAATAGAATGTTATTATAAATAAAAGAAACATATCGTCTAACTAATATAAATTGAAAGCTAATGTAAATAAGTGCGCTTTTAATTTGGATTTAAAAGAGGCCAGATCTGTAACAGAAGTGGCAATGATAGTTAAAGTAAGAGCATTTCCACACACACAGTGTGAAGCTACTGTAATTAAATTGCGACTAAACAGCTGTGTAGCTTTAAGGAAACCACTTATCAGTGAGGCTAATAAAAAAAAAAAGAAATGTTTCCATTTGCTAAGGAGCATAAAGAACGGACTGTGGAGTACAATAAAAAGACCATATGGTCTGATGAGTCCAGATTTACCCTGTTCCAGAGCAATGGGTGCATCACGATAAGAAGAGATGCAGATGAAGTGATACACCCATGATGCATTGTGTCTCCCATACAAACCTGGTCTGTGGTTCATTCGGTTGGTCAGGTCTAGGTTCAGCATCGTTATGTTCCCAAAGAAATCAGGTCAGCACAAGCATATTCCAAGATGACGCTGCCAGGATTCATCAGGTTCAAATTGTGAAAATGGTTTAGGGAGCACGATACATCATTTTCTCACATGGATTGACCACTGGTGTCCAGACCTTAACACTATTAAGAATCTTTGAGATGTGCTGGAGAAGGCTTTATGCAACGGTCCGACTCATAAATGTTGTGTCATTGGATAAGATTATCGCAATGATGTCATGGCCTTAATCAAAGCAAAAGGTTGTCAAATGAAATTGGAGTTTTTTTTTTTAACTTCAACAATATTCACTAAACCTTGTCACTTAAACATATTCCTGGACAGACTTGAGCTAGGATTTAGCATGTAGTAGTCTACAAGTCATTTATTAGAATCCTGCAGGTTTCCACAGTTGCATTCTAACCATCGATTTATCTGTGTGTAAATTAAATCATTGTTCTTTGCAGTTCAATAGTGTGTATTTATTGTATTCAAGTACTTTACACCTACACACTTGTCCCTGACTTTTAAAAAAGAGCTGTTCACCCGGTAAGTCCGACTAGACTGTCTAGACAACACACTGTACCATTTGGATTTGATGGTAAGGAAGTGCAGAGGAAAGCATTTTAAGTTTGTATTAAAAAACTGACATTTGAATGACATTTTAAAGACACCAATTCTGCTAAAATGACATTCATAATCTCCAGTTTATCATTGTGCAATCTCTAAATCATCACACACCCCTGCTGAGAAATAAAAACACCTCCTAATGAGAACTGCCCTTTATCGCCTAATGGTTTCCATTAACCCCTTCCGGAAACCATTAGGTCATTTCCCACTGCAGAGTGGGCCGTTCTCTTTGAAATTATTTTTATTTCAATCACTCAACTTTCAATACGGTTTCTTTAAAGTCAGTAAAGATATTAGGAACAAATAGCATAGAATATATTTTTTTTCCTGTTTTCCAGTTTTTGCATCTGATATTATTCCTAACACATTTATTACTATTATTACTACTACTGTACTCTGCTATTCAAAACTTTACTGCTACAACCACTGTTATTACCACTATTACTACTACTACTAATACTACAACAACTAATATTACTGCTAGTATTATTACAACTACTACTAGGACCACACCAACATACAGCAACTACAGAATATGATTATTACGAGTACTATTATTATTACAACTACCAATATGACTAATTCTTACTACTTGTACTACTGTCATTTACTAATACTGTTGGTGCAGCTAATAGCAATATTATTACTATCAGTACTATTATGACTATTACTACCATTCCAACAACAATCAATATTAGTCTTTCTAGTAACCATTACTTCAACAACCATTACTAACACTATTACAATAACAACATCAACAACAACAACTAATAATAATAATAATAATAATTCTATTAGTGCTTCTACTACTAATACTATTATACTATAGCATAAACTAGTACTGTGGCATAACTACTACTACTACTGTACAGCTACAGTACTACTGCTAGTACAGTCTTACCACTACGACCATGATCACAACAGTACTGTTACTACTGCTGCTGTGGCTGCTCATATTACTATTACTCTTATTACTACTGTACTAGTACTACCACCAGTACTGTCGCTATTACTTGTACTACTACTACTACCAATGCTGCTGCTGCTGCTACTAACCTTTCATCAAGAATACAAATTTGATATTTGTTTTCCTTTGCTTTTTGCTTTGTTCACAGCCCTTGCACATGGCACTCTGTCTGAGATTGATATGCATTTGTAAGATTTTGCACTGAATAACTTACAGCATTTGGCAGGCACTAGAACTGCCTCAACAAGAGAAACCAGTGACTTATAAAATTATAAATGTCTAGTTTAAATTCCAAATACCTGTATGTGCTCACTCAGGGTTTATTATTATTATTATTATTATTATTATTATTATTATTATTATTATTATTATTGCATTGGTGCATTTTACTTAAATTAATAGCATTTATATTTCATTTAAGTAACTAAACCAGACAATGTAAGATTTTCTTGCAGCTTCTTGGCTGGCGTTGGAGCACTACTTCCACTAGGATTATTTTTTTATTTTTGATTATTATTGTGCAGTGCAGTGAACCTGTGGTACATTCTGTATACAATATTACATTCTTTCTACTTTTTTTTTTTTTTTTTACATTATGCAGACTACATTCCAATTAAAAAAATTTAAATAAGTGAAAGATATTTAGTGAATCAAATTAATTTGATAACTAATAAGCCACTATGGTGAATTGAATCAAATTACTCACATCGACAGCGAGGTAGAAAAAGTTATTTATTTGGAAACTCAGTTTAATTTGACCAACAAATATACTAATCCACTAGATAATCCAAAAACAGATATTATTTTTTCTTCGAATAGAGAGTATAAGACTTGGATTCAGTCCAAGCACAAAGCTGCGTATACAAAGGTTAAGACTGTTTTTTTCCTCTTTCTTTTTTATTCCAGAGACTTACTTATCTTCACTAATACAGAGCTTTGAGATTCAGTAGCCACAGGGTTAACGCATGAGAAGCTGAGGGTGATCACAGGTCACGCAGAGGTTAATGTAGGTCACACTGAGCTCCCTGAGCACTTTCTTTTACTATATACTTTACTCCTTTTTCATTTTTAATCACACATGATCCTCATCAGCATGGAGAGGGTAGTCCTGGCTTCTTTTCTGTGCTCTGTGCATAAATAGACTCAGCTCAATAAAATAATAAAAATTCTTGGATGTGTGTGCTGCACAGTGAGGGAGCATGTGGCCTTGTTCGGTTCCTGTTACAGAATGTTTGTATGCATGGAAAAAATAAGGTTAGAATTTGATGAGGCATCTGAATGAGGATCTTCTTGTATGTCTCTCCTGTAAAAAGGAAAAGTCGCGTTCTCAGAGGTGCTTCCCCGTGTTTCATTTGCTTCTGTCCTCTTCAGTGTAAAGCCACTCACTGCGTCCTAATTCCAACAGGATTTGGAACAGACAACAGAATGTACTAAAAGATTTCCAAGGTTATTAAATAATATTTATGTACAGTGATACAGATGGAAACAAAAAACCTAATGTATGCTCCTGGGATTTGCATAAAAACAGAAACTTGACAACGTTACCAGAAGAACTCATATCTTCAGCATGCTCAGTAAAACCTAACAGTTGTTTTCTTATAAAACAGCACGAAAAACAAAACAGCATCTGTGTCTAAAACTCCTGATTCTGATCTGTTTTCACTTCAAATATTGACTGTTTATTTTATTACTCTTTATTGCTCTTTATAGAAGCTTCTTTTGCTTATGCCATATTTTTGTATGTGCCCAAGACTTTTACACAGTACTATAATTAAAACAGCTGTTAGGTTTTACTGAGCTTGCTGGAGAATACGAGTTCTTCTGGTAACTGTGTCACACTCGCTCCTTTATATATTTATGCAAATCCCAGGAGCGTACAGTACATTAGGTTTTCGGTTTCCATCTGAAAACTGGTCTGTCTTGTACTATACAGTATATCTTTTTTCTTTACAGCCATACATATATTCTCCTGTAATGTTATTTATTTGTTAATTTTTAAGTAATATGTGGAAATACAGAATGATTTTGTACATAATTATGCAAACATGATAAACATATATAACAAAATTGGTACAGAATATACTATGGTGCCCAAGACTTTTACACAGTACTGTACACAGTATACAGTATATATAATGTCCATGAAACTTTTATTACAGCACCTCTGACAAAGACAAGAGGAAAAAATAACTGTAATCTATCTGATACCTTAAACTATTTTGTCTATCAAACTGAATATATGATTGTTTATAATAAACCCATTTCAATGAGTTTTTCCTTTAATATTGTTACAGCATTATAAGGACAATAAAGAGTATCAAATGATGTTCATCTAAATGTCAGATTAACTACTTACTTTCATCTTTCCTTTGTTCCTTCTTTATTACTCGGCCCTTGGCTCCTATTCCTTCCCTAATAATCACTTCTTTCCTTCCTTTTTTCATTACTTATATCCTTACTTACTTTCTTAATTCTTACGTATCTACTTTTGTACTTATTTATTACTTCTTTCTTTCTTTCTTTCTTTCTTTCCTGCTTGCGTGCTTGCTTGCTTACTTCTGTCAGTTTGTTATTATTTACTATTTCCAACCTTCCTTCTTTCCAGCTTACACAGTTACTTAGTACAGTCAAACACACACACACACACACACACACACACACACACACACACACACACTACTGGAATGACTCCGCTAAACAGATTGATCTCCCGGACCGCTACAGCCTTTTAAAACTTTTTTATCGTCACGCAGGCTGTAGCAGTGCGGGAGATCAATCTGTTTAGAGTCATTCCAGCAGTGTGTGTGGGTTTGTGTGCACATGCGAGTGTGTGAAAGTCATCCCAGTTACTAAAGAACAATCACTACACTTAGACACTAAATTAAAAAAATGCTTTAATGCACACACACATACCCACAATCCCACAGCGCAGGAGAGAGAGAAGAACCACTGGCTCAGTTGTGATCACAGACAAATGCGTACTACAATACTCGTATATCAATTCTGCTTGTCTTGCAAAATGCTCGCAGACCAAGTTACTCACAATCCAAGGTTCCACTGTATATTCTACATTTCTTCAATGTTTTACTGTCCTTCTTTTACAATCCATCTTTCCTTCATTATTACTTTGTTCCTTTCTTTAAGACTTCTTTCCTTATTAAATCATTTCCTTACTTTCTTCCTTCTTATTTACCTACTTATTTATTTACTTACTATGTCTTTCCTTTCTTTAATCTTTTTCCTTTCTTTTGTCCTTCTTTATTTAATTTCTTCTCCCCCTTCCTTTGTCCTCCCCATCATAGGATGGGGGTGTGATCCAAGATGTTTTAAAATTTCTTGCAACTTGCTTCCTTTAAATGCTTATTTATTTCATGCCCCCCTATATCGAACTTTCCCTCCTTCTTTACACCTAACGTCCTGTCCCTCTTTTTCAATCCTTCATTACTACTTCCTTCCAAATCTTCCAAATGACATTCTTTTGACATTTTTAAAAATTCCTTGCTTCCTTACAACTTAATTACTTACTTTTCATTTCCTTCCTTTCCTATCTTTTTTCTTTCTTTCCAAAGTTATTGTCCCTATCAGGGGATAGTTCCAACCTTCTTGCCACCTTTTATTCCAATCCTTCTTTCCTTTGTTATTACTTCCTTCTTTTCTTTTTATTTTCTAATTTTATTTCTTCCTGGCTTGCTTCTTTAATTTCTTCCTTTACAAAGTTATTATTCCTACCATAGTATAGTGTTGTGAGCCAAGGCTTGTAAAGATCCGTACAACCTGCTTCAGTTCTTCCTTCCCTCCATCCCTCCCTCGATAATGGGATAGTGTTGTGTGTGGTTCAAGATTTAAAAAAGAAATAAGGTATCAGCTTGGCAAATGGTCTAATCTTGTATTAAGCACAGTTGTCCTCCTGCATTCATTATACTGATGCTTTTATTGGAAGTGCCTGATAAGTGTTACAGAATCCATTCTATACACATAGATAAGCAGTGCAGAGCCTTCTTACTCAAGAACACTATCATAGCTCTCTGGTACTGGAGACGCACCAACATAAGCAACTCATCCCAATCCCATTTGAAGTCAGGACGTGGATACGGATGTCATCGAGCTGTCCGACTCCATCAGCGTCTCTGTTCGTCTCACTGATTGCGTTTGGCATGGGATGAAATTATTAATATGGTTTCTCCTTCTTCTTATTTGCTGAATGTGGGTTTCACAGAAACGCTGCTCTTCAGCGACAGATGATTAGGGGTCACTAGAGTTCATGCGAAACAGAAGATGAAGAAATATTTTATGTAGTGGGCTGCATGAACACATTTAGGATCGTACTGGGATAGCGTGTTACTTTGTTTTTTTTTCACAGCATAAAATTTCACTTTGAAGTTCAAAAAGGTTACCTTTAAAGTTACCAACATCATGAGTGCACATGGAGAATGATACTTCTTGAGGAATATACCCTTTGACATAAATACAACAGCTTTAAAAAAAAAAAAAAAAAAAAAAGGTAAACACTATAAGGATTGTTCTAAATTTATTTCCACTAGCAAAAATAAAATAAATCCTTGGCCTTGTTGTGTCTGCAATGTCACTTACTCAATATTTATATCTTGTTTTTAGAGCTCTTACATAGATGCAATATTGCTGTACTGAATATCGTCACGGCTGTGAACCCACAGGCCTGTCTCTATGGCCAAATCCGATCTGTACCGATATTCAGTACCAAGAATTTTTCTTCTTTATGCTAACTGAGTCTGTATTGATCCAGGCTCTCGGTAAGAGGCAACCATGAAGCAACCATGGAGCACTGACTTCATTATTGAACTCCTTTCTGCTGTGTTGGAAATTTAATAATGTAATCATTTCAGCAGGCTGACTTTAAATTGGGAATGAAATGAAAAATGTGAAAAATTAATAGTGTGCTAACCGCACGAAACCAAGTGCTGACCCACAGAAGGTAACAGCGTTGACAGTCATTTTCATTTATCTTTAAATAGATCAACACGAAATGCCTTACAGTACAGCTCCAACAAAACAAGGCAAAAACAACTCTGCAGTGGTCCCTTAAGTACTTCGGTGTTTTGTTAGTATTTCCACAAGAGCCAATATTTAATATGTACACAGAAGACAGTCCTTCTATTTGAACCGATGGTAAGGACGGACCCCGGTTTTTCATGTTAGATTCTGAAAAAGAATCAAAGAATGACTGTTTTGGTGTTAAAAAAGACTAGAAAAGGAGTCAAGAGGCAGTGAAAGAGTGCATTTGAAAATTCTCTCATGAAATATTCAGACTGCTGGACCCTTGGGCCTCACTTTTCATCCTGGTGTACACAGTGTGAGGTGAACTGTATACTCATTTGAGTCCCCGACCAGTAGTGACTCTTAAACATAAGGTATAAAAACCTTTCAAATATTTTTTTTTTCAGTTGATGCTTATTTCATAAAGCTGAACAAAAACTCTATAACTCTATAGTACCAAGAACAACAGCCAATCAGCAGACAAAAAAGCATGAACAAGCTATTCATTCATCCATCTTCAATCGCTTATCCAAAATCGGGTCGCGGGAGTAGCAGTTCCAGCAGGGAACCCCAAACTTCCCTTTTAGCTTAAGATTTTTTTTTCTCCATCAATGTTTATTTAGAGATTGTATATAATAAGATAAGCTAAAACCATATTGGCACGGTGGTGTAATGGTTAGCACTGATGACTTGTACCTCCAGGGTCTGGATTCGATTCCCGTCTCTGTGTGCATAGAGTTTGCATGTTCTTCCCGTGCTTGGTGGGCTTCTTCCGGGTACTCCAGTTTCCTCCCACAGTCCAAAGACATGTAGATTAGGCTAACTCTATAATGTAATGTTCCTAAGTTGGTCATATCAACCGATTATTCAATTTTATTTATATAGAGCTTTTAAGAATGGTCATTGTCTCAAAGCAGCTCCACAAAATCAAAAGAAAATGATGGAAATGTGTACTGTATGAGATGGGAGAAAATGTGTATAAATCATAAGGTCAGATTGTGCCTGATGAGCAAGCCAAGATTATCACGTGTCTGGGTTTGATTCCCGCCTAGGGTCGGTGTGTGTATTGTTTGCATGTTGTTCCCTTTCTTCCTCTTGGTAAATCAGGTTCCTCCCACAGGCCCTGCAATGAATTGGCACCTCGTCCATGGTGTTCCCCGCCTAGTAACCCAAGTTCATGCGTATAGGCTCCAGGTTTCCTGTGACCCTAAACAGGATAAGTGGAACAGAGAATGAGTGAGAGATTGAGTACCAAGAACAACAGAAAATCAGGAGACAAAAAAGCATGAACAAACTATCCATCCATCCATCCATCCATCCATCTTCAACCGCTTATCCAAAATCGGGTCACGGGGGGAGCAGTTCCAGCAGGGAACCCCAAACTTCCCTTTCCCCAGCCACTTTAGCTAACTCTGACTGGGACACACTCACAGAACAGCTACAGATAGACACTCTACCTTCCCCATCCAACGCCTTCGTGTGCTTATTCCCTACAGTATGGGCGGGCGGAATCGGGCCCAGCGCTCTTCAGCTGCAGGGACTGGATCTGTTTGCCTATATTGGACAATTCTGTACCCCGTACCCTCATTGTT
>JAQMYG010000012.1:34492158-34506474 GCA_030014215.1 Clariallabes teugelsi
AAGCTGTGTTAAGGGAGTCTTCTAGAATAGAGAGTCATTGGTCAGGGAAAGAAGTATTTAATGTAGTTTTTGAGAAAGACTGCTGCTGGATATAAACGCAGGCTTAAACCCAATGCCATGGCTTGACTTTTTTTTTTTTTTTTTTTTTTTTACAGAATGTTGCTCCTGCCTGTAAAACAGATTCTACTGTATTGTTTTCTTCATTTGGTCGGTTTAGATTTTAAAGCTTTAAAACGTGATAAGTGAAATGGAAATGTCAAGGTTCACGATGTACATGTGTTTAGATTGTTTTCTAGTCAGAGATGTTGTTCTGAGGAAGATATTTTACACAATTTTAAAATGCGCATTTAATGAATATGTTCTTAGACCAGACGTTGCACAAGTCAAGATCTGATCCACTTTGAGATGGACCTGTGACATTGTTTGTAAAAATTTCCTGAATTTACACACTTGATGGGGATCAAACGTTGACATTAATACACCTAAGTTAGGCCTGCATGATTTAATTAAAAAACTTCAAATATTTGTCAAAATATTTATGCACAAATGTACAATACAATGTATTTATCCAGGCTAACAGCAAGTACTGGACACGTGATCTTGTTAAGACAATGTGTGCCAATGTTTATATATTTGTTTATCAATTTAAAATGATATATTACCAAAAAAAAAAACCCTTACATTATTGACATACTCTACATAAATTCTTTACTATATGTATTTTGCCTGTAATAAATGGCAGTCTTTTGTGATTAAATAATTGCACAGGTCCATATTGCAATTTCGGTATTTATGCGCTATTGCGCGGACATAACGCAAGTCGCATGCCTTGCTTGTTTTTAACTCATTTGCATGCCAATTTGTCCAGAAAAATATTCTAATTTTGGCTTTGTTTACATGGATGATATTTCTACAATTCGATTGAAATGATTTCGGGTTAGATATTCCAACTTCTGTATTTACACGGTAACATGTACAAAGTGGTTCTGCTCGCTGTGAAGCATTTAACCAGAAATATATTATAGAAGAAGGAGAAGAAGTAGCCAAACAACCTCAGTGGGTTTCACTTAAAATCTTAAAATCCCCAAAAGTAAAAAAAAATCAAAGATGATTTAAAATATTACAATAATAATAATAAAAACAATGTAAAAATAAATAAATAAATAATTATGGCTTTTCATTATCATTATTAAAAATATCCTGAAAAGCATTTATGTTGCAGAGGAAACTGTGGAAAACATATTAAGTGTTACATCATTTTACAGAAAACTCGATTATTTTTTTTTTCAGCAAAAGCTTGTCCTCATGTCAACTGTGTATTTCCTGAATGACAGGAATGTACTCTCTTTAGCTTTAGATCATGCAGAGCATTCACTATACAAATTCCTTGTGATTACGCTCTTGGTATAGAAGCATATTAGAACAGATAGCTTTGCTTTTTAAAGAAATATTTCCTTAAAAATTGAGGTACATATAAGTACATTACAGTTGGTCTTGGTTTTCTCTGCAGGAAAAATTGTCACCTTGAGCTTGAGTACAATTTAAGTAATCGGGGCCAAATTACACAACACACGTTCTGTTCAAAAATAAAAATCTAAAGTTCATCTGAAACTCAAACGAAGCTTCTGTAGTCCCACTGAGTCGTCATTTTTTATTTAAGACAGGCCTGGAAAAAACACAAACTGTCCCTTTAACATGGACCTGGGACTACTGTCAGAGTCGCTGCTATAAAAAAAAATCCCGTTTATCAGAAACATGTAAACCCACATAACAATTATGTTTGCAAATTGGTTGTTTCGTTTGTTGTGTACACCGCAGAACAAAGTGTAGCATGGTAAACACTCTGACAACAGATGAACACACACACATACACACATTTTAACCATCACACAGTACAGTGTAGGAGTTCAGACATGAGCAGCAGGTGTAAACATCAGTTGCACCACTGAAAGTGTGACTGTGTGTGTGTGCGCGCCTTTTATCTATGCCTTCTGTGTAGATCAGAAAAAGAAAAAAGAAATTGAGAAACAAGATGCTCTCTGTTCTGCAGGAATTCTTACGAGACCCCCACAATATCCATCTGGAAGAACAGATTGTCTATTAGAGTGCGAGTGCGTCTTTTGCTTCCTTTTCAAAGGCCTTTTCAAGTGTCTTGGCACTGTGGGTCATGTTAAAGCTGCACAAACGTCTTGTAACTTAAATGCAATTTCTACCCGTGTAATTTTATTCATCCGTTTTAACAGTTCGCTCTGTAAAATTGTCACATATAAAAATTTGTTAGACAGAAATGAAAAAAGACGATACAATACCTGGGGTCATAGGTCAACGACCGAAAGTTCGTCTCATTAAATTTAATGTAAGGGTGTTAACATTTTTTATGGACTGAACCTTGCGCGAGTTAGTGCTATTTTCATACATTGTCCTTTTGACATCTGCATAAATTTTAACGTTCGTTTTCTTGGTTAAATTCATAGACATGTTGTCAGCAGGCAGTCACATATTATAACCTCAGTTTGGTCTAATTAGGCATGTTTGGATGTGTAGTGTGCCTCTTGCTTGGCAAGTCTGGGTATTTTGTATAGTGGAAACTACAGTAAATCCTTATAGGTATATTTAATTCTTGATACGCGTATGATTATGGGTTTGTTTTGGTGTGCTGTGTGCAGAAGAAAAAGTCAGTGTCATGTGTAATCATGCGTTAATGGCTTGGCTTTCCAGACACAGTTGGAAACCCAGAAGCTCATGACCTGTGTGAGGGTGTCTATGTGTGTGTGTGTGTGTGTGTGTGTGTGTGTGTGTGTATGGCTCTCACTCTTGGTCTATTTCTATGCTATGTTTTCTCAACCACAAAATTACACAGTTCCAAGTCACTTACTGTTTATATGTGCTTCAAATAGCCTGGTGCTGGTACCAGAGCATCGAAAAACCATTGCGGTAAGCTTCGGCTGTGTTAAAGGGCAGCTCTATTGTTTTGCTCATTTTCTCCCTGCCGCAGGAAAACAAGACCCATCGAGGTCAGCTAAACATGGCACCGATAGCTGTCTAAACCTCAGATAGCCTTTCTATCCAGACCTCTGTTTGTGTGAGAATGTGGCTGCAGAATGAATGCGTTGGTTGAGGTAGCAGGAAAGGACATGGACGCAGGGCACTATAATAGCTCGGGTTATCTTCTAAGCAGCCACTGATGGGAAAGTCAGCCGTACAGATGTTCAGTCAGGAAGCTTGAACGGATAAGGAGTTTGCTTGACGTCCTGATTTATGGAGCCCTGAGCAAATCATTGGGTAAGGAAAAGGTCCTGGACTTTCAGGCTGGCTTTGAGAAGGACCTGGGTCAAAGTTCATATGGAGCTGGCTTGCATCCTGAGTGGGAATACTGCAGTTAGGGTGCTTGGTCGGTGAGGTAAGTCCTGAGGTAAGGAGTTCTCTCACTGCAAGTTCCAGGGTAGGGCGGTCATTTTGAATGAGCTCTGAGAAGACTTGCTTGAGAGCACACTAAGGGTATCAGGAAAGCACTGGAACTCTAAGCAAGTCGGGGTCTAGGGAGGTTGTCTTAAGCCCTGGTCAAGAGATCAGAAAATAAACCTGGGATTAGAGGTGGGGGTGATGGGGTATCGATATTGATTCAGTTATAAATTATTTCTTTTGTATCGTCACACTAACTCCAATACTTATTTTGTAATAGTTGATTACATTTATAATAGAGATGCTCAGGTCGATCAGCCAGTAACTGGAATTGGCTGTTTTTCAGCTTGATCAGCCATCAGACTGATTACTTTGAGTGCATGAGCTTCTGAGTGGTGCAACAGATACTCATTTTTATGTTATTACATTATCAAAATTTGGGCGTGGTAAAAAGCCACCAATCGGCCTTTTTCTCCAAACTCCAAACGGTGCGTGAATCAGTCTCAAAACCACTCATTTTATAGACTCACACCATCCTCAAAACACCATGTGCACTAAGTAGTCTAGTTAGAAGCAGCACGTGTCTGCGTTAGAAGTCGCATGTGACTGCATGCTCATAACTGCAAGACTATGGAGTCGTTTGGGGCTGTAAAACTTTGCCGTTTGTTTATAAACGTCATTCTACAGGTGGCGCACTCTAAACTATTCACACACTGGCATCCCAGGTGATCGGAATCATTTGAATCATTTGAATCATTTGCTTTCAAGTTAGTTTGGAAATAATGATTATGACTGATGATAGAGATACATGCTGCTCAGTAAAAATATAGCTTTTTGTTTAATTTAGTTTTAAGTTAAATGTTAAAGTCCTGTATTTGAAGTTAGTTTGTATTGTTAAAATGCTGATCTTGAGTTTTAAGTGAGAAAACTAATACTATAAGGAATGGGCTAGTTTTAATTACTCAGTTGTGGATTGAATAAAGATATAAAACTTTTTATAGAGTCATGGCTACTTTTTTTTTACAAAAAGGTTCAAGGTCTTAAAATCAGAAAAAAATGGAATGGGATATTTATAACCTTGTGATACTGACAGAATCGCAATATTAATCTAGTCAGCACCTAGGTATCGTGATAATATTGTATCGGGTCGTGACTGGTGATTCCCATCGCTACCTGGGATAGGCTGCTCCTTAAATAGGGAGTTTTGAGTGAGTCTTATCTAAGTTGGCTTAAACAGTCTAGGGGTAGGGCTAGTAGGTATTGGGTTTACTTTGCAGGGTGTGGTAAGCTACATCTGAGGTAGTAAGAAACTCTTTTGACAGAAAGCCTGGTTAAAAATTACCTATACAATACGGTATAATTCAACAGGGAAACACTAACCTCTGGGATTTGGGAGTCCACAAGAGCGTGTGGAATAGTGAGGACCTTATCTAACTCATCTAAAGTGAGTCATAGGGTAGGAACTTCTCCTGGTGCATGATATTGGGTACATACTGTATCATACATATGGCAAGACCTGACATAAGGGAGGCCACATGGAGCAAGTCCTGATGAGGAGTTATAAATAACTCCTGGGATACCTGTATCTGTAGCAAGTCCTGAAAGCAAGGCCAAGGGTAATAAACTTGGTACTTGGAGCAAGTGTTTAGCTTGTTTGATTTTTTTAAATAGGCTTTTTTTAATGTTACATTACGTGTTGTTACGTTTCCCATCTCGCCTTCCTGTGTTGCTACATACAGTCACACACAAAGTTCCCCTGGGCATTCTAGTGTCAGGTGTGCTGTGTTGTTCCAGGGAGAGGAGAGATTGGAATCTGGGCTGCGATCCAGGCTGCCTATCTGCACCCCACCATTACCACCCAGACAAGCACTGACACATTCTTCTCCTCTCTTCTCTTCTTTTTCTTTTCTCTTCTCTTCTTTCTTTCCTTTCTATCTATCAGCCTCTCTCCACTTTGTGCTTTGAACCTTAAGGACTATAAGCCAGTTGTGGCAGCATTTAGAAAATCTATACACAATATTTATAGGAATGAAGGGAAACAGAGAGAGAGAGAGAGAGATGTTGAGAGGTTGTGGGGTGAAGCTCTCCCTTTAGAAACAGTATACATGTGCTCCACTTCAAAGGAGCCTTCAGCCTGCCTGTTTTATGTGGTGTACTTCAAAAGATGTGAAGAGAGAGTGAGAGAGAGAGAGAGAGAGAGAAATGTCTCATTCATAATTTGCGCTGTAAGTGTCTATTTTATAAGTACATGGCTGTGTATTTTGCACTATTTATTAATGTTGATTCGCAGGATCTAAATTGAGGCTAGCTAATATATAAAAGATTTTCCTATGTGTTTACATGTCGGCAAACATGTCTGCCATACATTTTTTATTTATTTACATACACTAACATTGTTCATTTCCATGTCTCTCTGCAGCTCCCCAAGATCCCACTTCCTGTCCACCCCTCAGCTTGCTCTCGGAATGGGACTGCACCTTCTCAGAGTGCACTTCTTCACTGGGGGGTGTGTCCATCCCTGGGCCGAACAGACAGCATAGACCCCCTGCAGCATTCTTTTGACCTGCCCTGTCCTTGGTGTGACCCTGCCCAGCCATGCCTTTCAGGCTTTTGAAGCTGCCTCGTACGAGGCGCTACAACGTGCTGAGCAAGAACTGCTTTGTGACTCGGATCCATCTGCTGGACAATCACATGATCGAGTGCACGCTGTCTGTGGAGGGGACCGGCCAAGAGTGTTTAGAAGCAGTCGCCCAGCGTCTCGAACTGAGAGAGGTGAGAAAACGCGTCAAAATGTGCTGCATAATCAAGACAATAGCACAAGCGGTGATGTAACACACGTGGTATGGTCATAATCCAATTACTTCAAGCACAGTTGACCTATGAACAATTTGAGATGGAAAGAAACTAGAGGGAAACTACACAAACTCAGGGAAAACATGCAAAACTTATACTTACTGATAGTAACTGGATCTCCAAATCAAACCAGGGACCCTGGAGCTATGAGGAAGCAGCAATGCCTTTAAGATAGCAAATAATTACGACTTATTTCTTTTAGTTAGCTAGCACCTAGCCATGAAGTCTTTTGTAAAGATAACATTTGTCTCAGGTAAGTGCCAGATTACTAAGAAAACTTTAAAATATGAGCACTTAGGCCTCAGTTAAATGTGACCTAATTCCTATTTTTTGCTCATATGTGACATATATCAGATATGTTCCATGACTGTGTAAACAGGAAAAAAAAATTACAGTAGAGGTTTCAGGCCTCCTTCATATGTGGAAATAAATCAGATATAAATCACATATGTGCCAGTGCGTAAACAGGCAGATCAGATATTCTGAGGCATTGTGTTCTGTACGGCATTAAAACTGTGACATTTTCATACTTCTTTGTGGAAATACCACCTCCATCATTTACCACCTCCAGCACGTGTGGAGGCAGTAAATGATAAGATCACATTTGACATTTAGGAGGAAAATGCGGGGCAGTGGTCGATAGCTGAAGTTACCTGCCTTCTCACACTGTGGGGAGAAGAGTGTTCAAGATAAAATTAAAGGCTCGTAGCAAAAGTAATATGTTTAGGACGATATTTCGGCTGCGATAACTGAGCTGGGCTACAAACGTTCCTGGCTCCGGTGAACAATTTTTCCTTAAATCTAAGTACAAGGAGGTGAAAGACCACAATGATAAAAGCAGTAATGGGCGAATTACTTTCCCGTTCTATCAGCAAATGGATAGTATTTTAAGGGGACAAGCCCAGCGTCACACTGAGAAATGTTCTGAACAGTTCCCGTGGAGAAGAGTCAGTGGATGGGGAGGACACTGATATTCCTCATGTTGGAACTTTCATGCTCACTTTAATGTTTGATAGCCTACGTGGTGAGAAAATGTGGTTAATTACTCTTCATTATTGTAGTGACACTCCTCCCGAAAAACAAGGTTTACCCAAACATTAAAGACATTTCTGATTTGTGAACCATCCTGTACTATACCTATAGGCTAGGCAAATATATGTCAGTCGAAAAGTGGAGTGGATTTTGGAATTTGGATATTATACATCCAAAGTTGAATTTGATTTAATCATATATTACAAGTCCAAAACTGGCCTATTAAATAGCACAATTCTCTGATGATGTTGTTGTCACTTTTATAAGTGAGGTTTCATATGGTCTGGCAAGTGTAAAGTCTTAAGTTGTTTTTTGTTCCAGGCCCTCTGTGGTGACCCTATATCTCATTTTATGTGGGATGGTTTTGGAACTCATGTTGTATAACAAAGCTAGTTAAAATGGTGTGTGTTTCATGGTTTCATGGTGACAATGTCGCTCTGGGCTACTTAAGAAGAGCAGCTCAGATTACATGACGTGTTAAATGTGTTCGGAGTAATGCTTGCTTTTCTGTGCATGCGTGCAATCAGTATACGGTCATCAGTCAGCTTTATATAAATATGTCCGTAGTGTAGAGTGGATGTTTAGATTTTGTGTGTGTGTGTAGTCGGTGAGTGTATTCTTACCTTGTTATGAAATTTTTCAACCATCCCCAGTGTCGTAAGTCTGCAGCTCCTTGACATGTCCTGTCCTCTCCCATGGCATCATGGGCCACATGACCTTTACTGATCTGAACCACTCATAAAGTACACTGACACACACACACACACACTGTCTACCCATGTACAGTACATGTAAGAATGTATAATATACAGTAGTACAGCAGAAATAATAAAATACCAAAACAAAATAAAGAATTAGTTAGTAGATAATTCGTCAGTAAAAATTACCATAACTTGTTCCCACACCTTTTTTTTCCTTTTTCTTCTTCACAAAAGTAACCAGCCGGTACCAGCACTGGAGGCCGCAGCATAGCCAGCGGCGACTCTTGTTGAACTCACTGTGATCGCTGTTCTTTGAAGGGTTTTTTTTTTTTTTGGGAGAAGCTCTCTGGCAGCAGCAAAAGACTTGGAGGAGCTGGACTGGTTTATGACTACTTTGTGTGCCAGGAAGTGATTATGTTGCTAATAGAAGGTGGAAAGTTATTTTCACAAGCTTTTTTTTTTTTTTATTGCGATCATTATCCAATAGATTGCACCAGTAATGTATAATCCGGTGTCCTAGAAAGTTTTCCTGAGTAGGAGGATAGGAAACAGCTAACTAGTTACACATTTCTGTAAGACATTATTAATTTGTAGGCTGTTTATTTGGTGTGTATACATGGTGTGTTACAATTTCTAAGCACAAAGCAACTATTTTAAAAGTGTAAGAAAATGGGATCATTTTTAAAGTTAATGCACAGTTTAGAAATGTCAACTTAAACTGCTAAACTGTAGCCTACAGCATCCTGTCTGTGTTAATGAATTACTGAATGGATCGTTGGATTTCCAGGAGTTTACACTCCACTCATGCATACATGAATGAAAAGAAAATAAAGATGAAAGAAGAAAGAAAATAAAGGCAGCATGATGACCGAGGTCGAGTTTTATGCCCCTTTAACACAGCCAGTGCAGGTTAAAAATAGAAGCTTAATTCCCACTGACTCATGTCGAATAAACACTTCAAAAAAGTGTGTGGTGTGAATTAGCCGTTACTCGAGCCTTTAAGACCACATGTGGAGGATATGTAAAGTCTTAAAGTACTGTAGGAGGAAGAATTTCATCAGCCTTAATAGATACATATGTACTATAATGTATATATGGTTTTAGCGAACTGCTTAGTGATCCATGAACTAACATGATTTCTGGGTATTTAAATATTTATAAAGTTATCTTATTTCTAAAGTGACTTTTGGTGTTATATATATGCATGTCTTTTTCTGTCCATGCAGAACAACAAAGCTGACAGAATTCCTAAAGAGAATGTTTTAGCTGTGTTAAACAAACCTTACAGAATTACTGAAGAATAATTTGTTTGCTAGGTCAAACTAAACTGAAAACTCCGAAAGAGATTTTGTAAAGTATGTCACAGAATTCCTAAAGATAATTTGTAAGCTATGGCTAAAAATAAATAAATAAAATAAAATCACGGACAGAGTTTAGCTGTGGTACACAAAACTGACAGAATTCC
Organism: Clariallabes teugelsi; assembly: GCA_030014215.1. NCBI lineage: Eukaryota > Metazoa > Chordata > Actinopteri > Siluriformes > Clariidae > Clariallabes > Clariallabes teugelsi. The sequence continues at coordinate 34,501,612 of JAQMYG010000012.1, forward strand.
TTAAGAAAATTTGTTAGTGATATATGGCAAACAAAACTGACAGAATTCCTGTCAGAGAATGTGTTAGCAATAGCAAAAAATAAAGAAAGAAATAAAGAAATTCACTGACAGAGTTCCTAAACAGAGTTTATAAGCTAGGCAAGCAAAACTGACAGAATTCCTGAATAATAATTTTTTACATACAGTATGTCAAAGAAAACTGACTGATTTCCTCAAGTTATATAACTCTTAATGCTAGCTAGCTAACTAACAGGAACAAAACAGAATTACTGTTGTAACCTTTTGTAGTAAAGTAATATTTAAACTGGATTTAAACATAAAGAAAAAGATGACAGATTTCTTAAATTTTAGGATTTTTAATTATTATTATTATTATTAATATATTTTACAGTTAATTCTGCTACCAATGTGAAAAGCAACAGGATTTGTGGAAAAATTTTAAGTAATATTTATATATGTATTTTTTAGAGGTAATGCTAGTTAGCAGATGAAACTGACATGACCCCTGAAGTGATTTTTTCAGTAATTCTCTTGTTTTTTAATGTTACCTACCTACATACTGTAGCTAACTCAGAACACCACAATTGATAAGATTCCTGAAATAACCTTAAGCAGTAACAATAACAGAACAATGTTCAATTGTTTTTCTAAATATTTACACCTCACACTAGTCCAACTGGTGAAGGTGTGCTAACCTAACGTGATTTCTAAAATTAATTTCATATTCATAAATCTTTGTCATCTGCAGTATTTTTGCCGCCAACAGCTAAGAATGTTATAAAGACAATTATTTATCTCAATTCATGAAATTATTCACTAAATTCCTTCTTGAAACCTAAAACCTAACAGTGAAACCTAAACTTTGCTAAAGTGATTCTGTTATATTAATACCTTAAAGTGATTTAGAACACAACATTTTTTAAGCTATGTATAATTGTGCCAAGAACATTGTGCCAAGTTCTGCATGTGTGTGTCTGTGTGTGTTTGCTTTTGATGACATCAGATCAAATGTAGTTAATCTGAGGTGTGTTGATGAAGAGCACAGCTTTTGCCTCCAGGGATCCCACACACTTACACATTTACACACACACACACACACACACACACACACTTTGCTGAACTTGTTACTTTGGCGCTGTAAAAAATATTGAGTTATCTGGATCTAACTGGATTTGGACGCATTTGCTTCTGGATTTTTCGCATATTAGTAACCAGATTCATTCATGATGAGTGTCAGAGAACTTTAGGCACTATTGTATGATTACATGTTGTATATGAATTATACGTTGTGTAAGGATAGGTGTGTCCACAATATTATTGAGGCTTTATTTTCGATTAAAAAATAACCCAGTAAAGTCATTCTGAAAGAAAAGTTTGTTCATTTAAAATTTTACCTTAGGTTTTTAATTTAAAAATAGCAATTATTTAGATACAGTATGTCTGTTTATAAAAGAGCTCTAAAAGAACGCTGTCTACCAGGTAAAACATACAGTAGTAAATTTACAAGTACATTTACTACTGTATTTACTACTGTATGTTAAACTTAATTATTTAAAAGTTTTTCTGGCATTTCTCATGGTCGTGGTGGTTTGTTAATGTTGTCAAAATATTTACAGTATGTCTTAAATGCCTTTTTTATACATACTGAATTCATGTTTTAGTACAAAATAAAACATCTATATTTTCCAGCATTCATGTATACATAATAAAAGAGAACAAAAATGTGTTATTTGGTGATATAGCATATAAGGAGAGTTTGTTTTAACTTAAGTTAGTGGCTCCTAAAGATGAGCATGAGTGTATGAGTTAGTATTTAAGACAGCACATCAATCAGGTGTGTCAATCAGGTTACATCATGCAAAACTGGACAAAATTTACACCAAATTGTAAACATTTCTTGTTATAAACATTATCACAAAGATATACATGGAATGTGTTAAAGGCAGTTTTAATTCTGTGTTACTATAAAGAATTTGTTATTATTCAAATTAAAAAGGCCTCTAGTAGCTGCAATCAAGCAATGTGGCATCCATTATTATGATTATCTTCTAGTCAGTGATATCTGCAGAGGTAAAATCTAAAAACCATCCCCGTCCGCTTGCGATGTGTCCAATACGCCCGTCAAACAGGAGCAAACATGTCCGTCAGATTGGTATGCGACCTTGCACAACAAAATGCGCGAGCACATTGTTACCAGGTGTGTTTCCCTGCGCAAGTCAATGGGAGTCTGCAGAACTGGATCTGAGGATGGGCGAATACATGAATATAAACACGTAAGAGCTCTCAGAGCCTCATTATCATCACATAATGATTAGTGTCAGGCAAGCCATTACTTTTAAGTTTCAGTGTGTTTAGACAAAATTGTAAATTGTAAAAACTAATTAGAAATTAGGGCTTGGACTGTGGAATTCCATGTGTTGACAGTTACATAGGGGTATGGAGTATATTAGCGTTCAACAGACATTTGAGTTACAAATGGTAGATATGTGACTAGTCATTTTTCATTTTCCAGATCGTAGTCCATTACGTTCGCTGCAATATTTAGGTTGGAGTCATGGGAAACATTATATGCAATGCAAAAAAAAATCTATTTACAGCATCATCAGCCTCCTCTTCATGTGACTGCATTATGCATGAGGGGCCACAAGGTTCAGAATAGCGCTTGTGCACCTCTTGAATGATGTTTATCATTTACTCATTTACTATCGGTGATAGTGATATCAGAAACAAGAGGACAGAAAAGATATTGTTACATTATGGGTTACACAATAATTTTCCATATAGTTATGTTAAGTATGTGGTGTTTGTACAATGTTGCACACCTGAAGTTCATGACTGCCGGGGTAACTGCAATGACAGTAACAGTGTGTAAACACTGTGACATTTATCATTCTGCCTCATACTTCAAGATTTACTGACAGGGTTGCCAGTTTGGGTGAAGTCTTGTTTTATGTAAAATAATCAGAATGAACTAAATCACATTTTTGCAAACATAGATTATGCGTAAATTTGGACACTGCACTGTATGTATGATGTACAGAACAGTTTTTTTCGTAATACACTGCAAAGAGTGCAGAAAGGGACAATGAATGTACTTTTTTTGGATATAGCATTATTTTACTTAAGTCGTAAGCAGAGAATTACATGTGTTGGTGAAAATATAGATGCCAAGAAGTGCTTTTCTGATCTCTCTCTCTCTTTCTCTCTTTCTCTCTCTTTCTCAGACACATTATTTTGGCCTGTGGTTTCACTCTAAAGCTCAGGTGCAGAGGTGGGTGGAGTTGGAGAAGCCGCTGAAGAAGCAGTTGGATAAATTCGGCAACGAGCCCATGCTGTACTTCGGGGTCATGTTCTATGTGCCCAGTGTCTCCCGCCTCGAGCAAGAGATCACCAGGTGTGTGTGTGTGCGCGCGTGTGTGTCTGCATGCTTGTGAGTGCTTATGTAACCGTTAAACTGACCTCCATCTGTCTGAACATCTGTGTGCTTTACTTTTGTCTATGTGTGACTGAGTGTGTGTGTGTGTCTGTGTGTGTGCCTGCACACGCATTTGTGTGAGGGTCAGTGTGTGTGTAAGCACATGTGTGTGGTTTGTTCGTTCAACCTCAGCTGGCCAGACCATCTGTGCATCTGCGGCTACACACTGGTAACCTGTCTCTCTCTTTCTCTGTTTTTGTCTTTTACCCTCTATCCCTCCTTCACTGGGTATCTATCTATCTATCTATCTATCTATCTATCTATCTATCTATCTATCTATCTATCTATCTATCTATCTTCCTTTTACTCAATCTTGCTTCTTTTACTCTCACGTTTGTCTCCCTCTCTCCCTCTCTCAGTCTGTCTTTCTCCCTATATCTTTCCCTTTTTTTCTTTGTTCCACCCATCTCTATATGGTGTCTTTGGGTCTCTGTCTCTCCCCCTGTTTCTTTTCTTCTCTCTCTCCCTCTGTCTCTCTTTGTGTGTGTGTGTGTATGTGTGTGTGTGTCTTTGCTGTGAGGAGGAAAGTCTCCCCTTGTCCAGACAGCTCCCGTTTAGCTGACCTCTTCCTGTCCAAGCTCTAACTGTGTGACAAATAGCTGTCCTCTGTCTTACTGCCAGTTCATACACACAAAAACACACACCCACAGAATGTACCATGTGTGTGTATGTGTGTGTGTGTGTGTAGAATGTTCTTCCAGCCATGGTGACAAGTTCCAGCGTGTTTACAATTCACCGGATCATTTTGGTTGGAACAAGAAATATGATTATATGTATTTTATATATTTTTATTTTTTTTTTGGTGTTTAAAGGTGTAATATGTAATTTATGAAAAGTCTTCCTACACCTTGAATATTAATATTATTTTCTAAAATACCTCATATGAAAACCGTGGTAGCAACTTTACCCTTCAGTGGATTTGCCGTCTTCCTGTATCGTATACGGCCTCTTGTTTACATTTTTCTGGCCCGTAAGTCAGCTCCGCCCCCCCAGACAGGACACATCTGTCCCTTTAATTCTGAAGCAAATTCTGAAGCAATATGTAATTTCAGTAGAGTCAGAGTCAGTCAGGAGGGAAGGAGAAATGGTTTTGTCACCATTTCCGTCTGAGTGCAGTCAGCTCAGCTAAAAAAAAAAAAGAAAAAAAAAAATTTACAGACTGACCCTTTGATCAAAAATGAAAAACACAGAAGGTATAAAATAGCATTTCGTCACCACAAGACACACGAATAAAGATGATGGAAAAAAAAAAAAAAAAAAAAATTATATATATATATATATATATACTCTCTCTGTAGTGAGAGCAGGGATCAGGTGGAAGAAAATTTGGAGAGGTGGAGGTACGCTCTGGAAAGCAGAGGAATGAAGGTTAGCCGCAGCAAGACGGA
>JAQMYG010000012.1:34506574-34538523 GCA_030014215.1 Clariallabes teugelsi
TATAAAAATAAATAAACACACATACACACAACCACACCTATATGTAGTATTCTGCAAAATCCTTGAGCCCCCATTCTTTACTTCTTATTTTGTTTCCAAAGACTCACATGGTAAAGAACGCAAGGCTGTAGACCCAGCTTCCAAACTCCCCAGATCCCAATGGGATTCACCGGTCAAACAGGTCTGATCCACAGACGGCCCATCGCGCAACCCGACAACATGCAAATAATTTGCCGTGGCGGCATCCTGGGACCAGACGTCCGCTAAGCACCAGTGGAACACAAAGTCTAAGTGTTTTTAGTGTTAATCGTTTAATGTTATAGCTGTGTAGTTTTTGTAAATAGATGTCCTTGTTTTTAGTTCGCAGAAATCACAATGCTTCTTGTAATTTAATTAAAGTACCACAATAAATTACAACATGTTTACATGGAAATAACATCAAATAAACTATACCTATGAGGCCGTAAGAAAGGAACTTGTTGACAGAAGTGAGGGCAAGGCCTGTGATTGGTCCAGTTGTGTCCTCTGAGCGAACAACTTCCAAGAAGGGTCGAAGAAACACATTGGGCTCCACTTCAGAGAGGTCTGAAAAATAACAAATGAGATATCAATGTATGTCATAACATCAGGCTTCTTTAGGTCACTTATGTTTTAATGACTTCCTTGCTTGTCCTGAGCAACCTAGAAATGATCCACAATATGATAGAAACATGACACATCTACATGGAGTTGAAGATGATGTTAAAAATCCTAAAGGTCTGCTACAAGGTAGGGAAAAATGTATCCACAGATAAAGAAGGACAAGAAGGGAAAATGTGAACAGTAAAGAGAGTTCAAAACGGCAAGCAAAATTTCCTGGTCTAATTCGCCAGCAGTGTGGGATATCTTATTCAATTCTAGAAGCTTTGCTAAAGCAGTGGTATAGAATGTAGGATTTGGCATTAATGAAATGTCTCAATGAAGAAACAACTGTTCAAGAAAACAAAATTTTCTCATAATGGATAGGGATTTTGGTCTAATAAAAAGCATGAAAATGGCACAGAGAGCAAAGTGTTTTTTTTTAAAGATTCAAATAAAACATATTAAAGGCTTTGGGGTAGAAAGGGTTAGTCTTAACAACCTAATATAATAGTACGCTTTTGTGTAAAATTTTAACTACTACCAAAAATATATAAATCTACATCTACAACCACAGAATTTGGTACTGATGAGGTCTCAGTAAAAACCATCAGAGCCTAGTGCACATAAATCCCTAAGCTCACAGAGACAGGAAATCACAGCAGCAGCAGCACAGAGCACTACACACTGCACGTCCAGTATGCGCCTCTGAGCTGCATGTGTGGATGGGAAAGCACCTCGGGCCAATCCACCCAGGAATGGGAAGCAGCTCTTCTGAAAGCCACGGTGAGATGAGGGTGAAAGGTTACAAAACACAAACCAGTTAAAACAACAAGGGAAAAATTAGCCAGGTCATGAAACGCTGTGAAAACGCTAAGCTGGCGCTCTGCTTGCCATTTTAATACGGCCTGGATTACGGCTCTCTAGAATATTTACTTCATAAAAAAGCAACTTGTGACTTCAAAGCCTACAGTAAGATGAGCACATGCGACCACTGAGTATTAGCTGTGATATCTAATATCCCCGAGGCTTGTTTGGAAATCAAACACGGAACAATTAAAAAATTTCCACACTTTGTTTTATCTTCGGCCAGGTCGCTCTCAAACGAGCCTCCAAAACCAAATCTTCAGCTGCGAGCCATTTCTATGGGACCAGGGCGCCCTTTGCACTCTCTAGAGAGATGCTTGATGCTGCACTGGAGAAGAATTCATGCACTGATAATTCTTTGAAAAGGATGTTGCATTTAAGAATAGACTTCTTGAGTACCTTCTATTTCGGTCCATGTGAAAAGCAAACTCCTACAACAAAGTTTTCTTACTTTGGTCAAAGAAATATTCGCTAAGCTTTCAAAAACAATTGGTGTAATAACGATTGTGCTAAATCATATCACAAGAGCTGGGAACTTTTAAGGGTGAGCTTAGTGTCTATTACTTTTACGGCGAGAGAGGGGGTCTGAAAAGAAGTGCGCAGACATAGCAGAGCGCGCTAAAATGAATCTGTCAATAGAGTCTAATAAAGACTTCATCAGAGGCGATCACCCCGTAAGTGCCACCACGGTGCTCCTAGTCTCTCAGCCTGGACAACACAATTGTGTTGTATTGATCTGGAAGGCCATCAGCAAGCAGAGACATTCCATCAGCTGCAACTCGCCAACCCCCTCTCACACACACACACGCTCCCGTATGTGTGCGGCCCACTCTCCTTAAATAACGGATAAATATGACTCTGTACTTGGAGAATTCTCTAGGGCCACACTGGTAAATAAATAAAGAATCGAGGTGTTAGAGCATCATGGAGAGACAATCCCAGAGTAATCCCACAGCGTGACCTCTGGGTGACATCACCGAAAATAAAACGGGGATTAAAGTTGATCTGCTCTCCATGTATAACTCATCTACAGGCAACCTGAGTACCTGAATGAGTACAAGTGCATGAACGGGTATTGTGTGTGTATTTTAACAAAATATTTGGCCTGATGTGTTTTTAGTCGTACAATCTCTTAACAGATTATTTTTTAAATTGTATCCAGTGGATATTCTACAATAAAATTTAGAAATACAAAACAAAATCATCTTCTAGTGCTATGCTCTAAATGTGTGTCGTATTAATATCTTAGCCCATAATTTAAACCAGTGCAGAGAGGCTGCTAGTTTGCAACAGCAGGGCGCGAGCTGAATCCTTTTTCAACACTAGTGCTGTGCATTCATGTGTGGTTTGTATTGTAGTATATAACAACCCCGGAGCACAGGAGACCCTGAAGCTCATGGGAGCACCTGTGGGAGAACATTATAAATGTACATGCATTGGCACTGAAGCAGAAATAGCTAATTTACAAAGAAAGGTGTTTTATGTGCCGGTTTTACTAGCAAACAAACACACAAAAAGGTTCTATCCACAAAACTCACAGTTAAAACCTGCCAAACCTACAGTATAAATCATTCAATTTCTTTAAAATCTACATCAGACCAGCAAATGTCTCAACTGCCAATATGAACTTGAAGTTAATATAAAACATCTAAGTTGTTTTTATTTTTTTCGTCATACTTTATCCATGACGACCACCCCACCATCCTACCTTTATACTGTAATTAACAGTTTATACTATATACTGTTTAATACATTATCTCACAGATTGGGACATTAAGCCAAACCACGCATGGCTGAAATTATAATGTAAATAAATCTACACAGTTCATGAAGCTGGACAGAACTGCTACAGTATGGATATGTGCAATTCTAAATATATTTTGACTTTAAAAACTATATTAACCAGACAAAGAAAAAATAGAGAGTTTGCTAGAATAAAGAGATAAGAAATGTGTGTGTGGGGGACACACAGCTATTCAGAGCAACACATGATTACACTACGGCACCAGAAATACAAACAGTGTCTGATGGAGTACTGGAGCTGACAGTGCTTTGTATTTGCTTAATTTAACCACAAAAGAATGAATAACTTAATTTGTCAGACTGCTGTGTCACATATTTTAGTCAGTCATACACTGGCTGTAGTCATTTATAGTGTAAACACCAGTTCATTTCAATCCCTCAACAAACCAGACCCCCCTTTTTTTCCTTTATACTCTGTGTGGAAACTAATGCTCAGAAGAATTTCTCAAAACAATTAAACTTTTATTGGGAAAAAAACACAACAGAAAAATGTGTTTAAAATAAAAGTTCATTTCATGTAACGCAGAAAATCACCCAAATGTCAATGACTCTTTGACAGCACTAAAAAGGTCTTGCTTTGAAGTTCAACGTGTGCAAGTTCTAGGGCATGAGTTACAAAAGTTTGTGGACATGTAGTGGCCGTGTGAACCCATGCATTACATGTCTACATACTTTAGGACATGTAGCGTTCATCATATTCATCATCCACGTCATCACATCCACTACATGGCCAAAAGTATATGGACACGACCATTCTGATTGATTTTCAGATTTTGTTTCTGTTGCCACATTTCTTTTCAGGCAGAAGTGCACAAAACTTTTATCTCATATACCCGTATGGTCTGCCATAAATGAATGAGAAATGGGATGAAAAGCTGTGCTGTCATCACTGTTGTTATAGCACCATCTTTGTCCAGCAGGTAGCTTTGCCATTTATCTCACAATGCTTCCGTATATTCCAGCTAAGTATTTTTCGTATTTTCCAGCGAAGGTGAATAAAACGTTGATTAGGTTGTCCTATGCATTCCAGACAACCTCAGAATCCAGCTTAAGCGATCAGATTTTCGAGGCGCAACTGACCCCATACACACCCGTGCTGATCACTGACCACTTACAATTTGATCCAGGGCAATTTTAATGCCAGGTGTAAACAAGGCATTGTTTACACCTGGCCAAGCCCAAAGCCTGTTCCACCATTATAATATCCATGTGCACAAAGTAAAAGTTAATAAAAGACATGGCTTGCCAAGGCTGGAGTGGAAGAACACGAGTGGTCTTCTCAGAGCTCTGACTTCAACCCTACTAAACACCTTTGGTATGAAAAGATGGCTGATATAAGTATCTGAGTTCATTAATGTTCTTCTAGCCGAATGGGTAAATCCCAACAGCCAAACCTAGACCGATAGTTCTCATCCTTGGTCCTGGAAGACCCCCTGTCCTGCACATTTTCATGTTTTCCCTGCGCCGTCACACTCACTTTAAAAAAAGCAGTTAATTAGGTTGATTGGTTAAATCAGGCGCACTGGGAGCTTAGAAAACCTGCAGGGCAGGTGGTCTCCTAGGAATAGAGTTGAGAACCACTGACCTAGAGTAAAGCCCTCCCAGAAGAGTGAAATCTGAACCTAGATGTTCAAAAAGCACATATTGTTCTTGTCAGATGCACACAAGCACCTGGCCACACAGTGTAAATGAACATGCAACTCTTTACTGACTCACACTCAGCACCAATCAAGCCCTGATAAAAGACTTAAATAAAAGACAAAGATAAAAGACAAAGTGTTGGCCCATGTTGATGCGGGGTGCTGAGATGGTATAGGGGTTAGTCACCCTGTGAGCAGCCCAGCACTCATGCTTATTGATCGGCTGCTGGAATTAGAGACAGAGCCTCTACTGCATTCTGCTCTGGGGGAGAGGGGACGCTCTAACAAGGCCAGGAAGGCCAAAGCAAATCCAGCGAGACCCCTCATCTCTGCCTGCAACCAGCCCAGCAATTCTCTCCTCCTCTTTTGGGGGTGGGGGTGGGGACTGGAATTGACGCATGTCAACGCAGAACTCTCCCCCTTTCCCCTCTCCTCCAGCTCCTGAAGGAAATTGGCACTTGTCGAAAAGGGCAATTAGGATGTAACAATGTTATGGAAGTCCATATGGTTGTCCCATACAAGCCGCAGCGGTATCTTATGAATGCTTTGAACAATGCTCTGCACAATCTAAACAGGCAATTTTGAAAGCCCCAGAGAAATTAAAACTTTTCTTGAAGCTTCCACAGTAACACAATGCAGCTCTTTTTAACATTGCAAGATCACAGCAGGCTTCTTCTATCCAGGGATGAAATTTAGTTTAAATTTTTATCCATAGCATTAGGTTTTTCAGTCAGTTCTTCTAAGGAAAGCTAAAAACTGAGCTTTGACTTGCTGTACCAGTTAAACATAGCAGCTTTTTTTTTTTTTTTTTTTACTAAAATGTACATTTTATAAAATCACAACAGTTAAATTATGTACAGTATGCAAGTCTTAGGTACCATGTGTTTTAAGTACAAACGTTCCTATGATTTCTTTTTTATTTATTTATTATTATTTAGTACAAAAACTATTTCTGACTTTTAAACACTAGTATTCCAACAAAATTTTTAAATGTTAAAGAAATAAATAAGCAAATATTTGTATGGCAGAAACAAAAGCAGCACATTACATAAATGACCATTTTTCAGAGAAAAAAAGGAAGCTGCTGGGATTTGTATGCAACAAAAGAAGCAGGTGCAACAAAGTCCCTAGGAGAACTAATGTTGGTTCTACAGGATGCTCAGTAAAACCTACCTGCTAATTTTTCTATTAAACAATTTTGCCAAAAATAAATTCTGAATCCAAAGGACCCTCAAAGCATTACCATCATGACAAATAATCACTTAGTTTCATTAATTACTGTTTTCTGGGCTTTATAGGTTTTGTTTGAAGGCATACTTGCTCTATATTGTAGCATTTATTTGTATGGTCTAAAAAGCATTTACAATAAATCTGAAAAGGACATTAGGTAAAAAATGGAAATTTGAACAACTGAAAAATATAAAAACTAATTAATTCAAGTAACGTTTACTAATTTAATAGTGTGCTCTACCTTGTCAAAACATTGTGAAGTAAAATATTTTCCTTACTACATCCAAGTCATGTTTCATTATAGGCAAGTACCCATGTCAAAGTAAAAACAAGTGATTTATTATTATTATTTTTTAAAGAACACAGGGATCATTGCTAACTAAGATTTATATTTGTACTAGCGTGTGCACTTAACTCATCCCTGATAAAGGAGTTTCCTACTCTGAGCTAACATGTTGTCCATTACTATTTCAGCAATAAAAGCCCCAAGCAGCATCAGAAACCTATTCAGACTGCACGTGATCTTAAAATAAAAAAGATAAGCTTTACTGATCTAAAAAGGAAGCACTACTCGTTCCAGGTTGGCATCATGTAGGTGGCATCAAAGGTAAATAATAATAATAATAATAAAAGATGAATTGAAAAAGTATTATGTAAATGAGGTAAAATTATTGAAATCCTGAAAGTAATATAAAGTATTATATTGTATTATATTAAAGTGTTACATTTTCCAGAAGATATAAAAAACAGTTATACGATTATACAAATTAATATCACAACTAAATTAAGTAAAAGCATGGGTGCTTATTATATAAAAGGATAGACTAAAATGTTAATTATTAATGAAATAATTTTCCAGTAAGAAATAATAATTATTGCACCTAGAAGCATGGCATAGTGCCAAATAACATTAATCGAGAAGTCAAGGTCTTGAAAAAGCAGAGTGCAGGTCACATCACACTGCGATGTGACCACTGATAATTGTTGGTACAAAAGATCTTTTGAAGAATTGAGTTTTACTGAAGCCCTGGCTGAAGCTGCTACTGAGGTGTACCAGCATTCTGTACAACATATGAGCTTGGCAACAAGAAAAAAGGTCATCCGAGTCTTTTATCCTTGTCTTAAATTATTTATCTAAAGCACAGCTTGTTATGAACAGAGCAATACTTAACTTCTGGTGACTGCTGTGATCCTACCAGCCATTTTGCATCTTTTTTTATGAGGTTAAACATTGCTTTAAACAGAGTTTACTCTCCTCTTGAAACTTTCTCAAAACACTCACACCAGGACATTTACTCTTCAGGTACTCTCGAATGCATGTTGTGTTCCCAGAGGCCTTAATGTTTGCATAGACTACGATGACCTACAGTGAAAATACAATACAGTGAAAAATATATATATAATAATTATTGGTCATAAGAAATATAATGTGTTCATCATTTACAATTTTTCATTTATTATTTAGGCAACAAATTTGTTATTAACTGTTTATAATTTACTGTAAATTATTAGGCAAATGATATAACTTAATTTTGCAGTATAAAGTATAATTATTTTTCAGACTCTTACTTTAGATTGATTTAGCTAAAGTCCTACAGATTTATAGGTTATGGCTGCTTTACTTTTTATTAAAATACATTAATAAAATAAATAAATGTAAATAATTTAAATCGTAAACTTCTTATCATTAATTAATATAATTATTAAATCAATGAAACATGACAAAAAACAACAAAATCAACAGTTCCAGCCCTACTGGAGAGGCGGGAAACTGCTCTCTATGAACACGGAGTGTGTGTGTGTGTGTGTGTGTGTGTGTGTGTGTGTGAGTGTGAGTGTGAGAGAGAGAGGCTGAATAGCACCAAATTTAATTCAGACAGATGAACTGGCATGTTTGGTGAGTCCTTTACTCTAATCCAAACCCTCTTTTCTTTCCCTCATGCTCTCGTTGTGCAGCTCTAAGCGGCCGAGGCTTTGTTTGCCACACCTTGAGGCTAATATTAAAAAAGGTGCTGAGCGACAGTGCAAACAAATAAACAGCAGCCCTGCACCTCACCTCTGACCTGAGGGGGCTTTGTTCAAATTGCCCTCTAGACTCTTATTGACCAGAGACTAAAACGCTGCATGATTTGACAGGGTTCAGAAATGCAGCTGCGAGAATGAAGAGGGAGAATAAATAGTTTACGTGGGGAATGAACAGCATGTTAATCCGATGACTTCACTGAGCTCATTACATAAACTGTAAAAATTACAGGGAAAAATAGTCACTTGGTGAATTTGAAAGAAATCATTGATTAAATATGGATATTTAAAACTGTTTTTACACTGTTAAACTAGTATATTTAGATATCAAAGTAATTTAAAATGTATTTTAAAGTGCTGTATTAAAAACACAAAATGTCCAATGGTATGGATTTCGTATATTAAATGTTAGATAATGATAATAATAATAATAATAATTGTTATTATTATTATTAACCTAGGAGTTTCATGAGTATATTTAAAATGTAGTGTTTAAACTAAGAATTATGGTCACATTAAAAATAAAGCTGCATCATCAACAACACTACATATTGTAAAATTCTTTTACCTTTTACAATTCACTCTAGACTTTTGACTATAAATAAAACAGCCACAAAAAATATTCCAAAACCCGATGCATTTGCAACCCATGACTTCATTAGTATCCGAGCCTCATGCGGCTCACACCTGTTATCCTGGAAATAAAATGTATTTTTTATGCTTCATTCTTTACACAGAAGCCACATTATTCTGGCAGAGCAGGGCGGCCTGAGATGTACAGTAATGTGTTTCACAGTGTGCAGACGCCTCATGATGGATGGGCTTCTGCTCCGAGGTACGTTACGCTCAATCAACTCATAAATAACGGATGTTTTATCATGCTGAATTAAAACATTTGAGTGAATGGCAGGCATACACGGTTCAGTTCCGCTGTCCATGTGTGCGTGTGGGGCTTGAGTGTGTGTATACTTCCTCAAGAATGTCTTGCTGAAGGTTGCTTCCTGTATGCACGACGCCTGCAATAACTCTTTAGCACGGATGTATAAAAACTTCGGTTTAAAATGTTCTACTATATTAAAAATAACACTCAAATTTTCAAAAAGGAACAAAGATCTGGCATTCAAATAAATGTACATTGCATATTAACTTTTATTGATGTTAAATTTTTGAGGTCAACAGGTGGCTAACGTTCTGTGTAAAAAAACAAAAAAAAACAATGCTATGGCCGCTATTATTATTGAACAGGAGAGGATATTTGATATCGCATCAAACACTGAAAGTGTAATAGTCGTTCGATTACACCCTCCTTCCTACTGTACAGTTCACAGTTTAAAGGGTCACACAAACACACACAAACACAAGTATAAGAATTCTCTCTCTTTCATATAAACTAGCACATTGTGACCTTCATCAGAGATGACCCTGCATTAGCACCTCTTATCAGAGGAAAACCAAACAGTATCAGTAAGACCCTCACTTTCCATCTCGTACTTTGATCCTGCCTCGGATCGGCGAGTTCTGAATTGTCTTAGTTGTAGAGTAGTGTGCGAGGGTTGAGGATGGCCGGCTTGTTTCAGTAGGGTAGTGTAAGGAGTTAAGCCAGGGGGAATGGGCAGTGCCGCCACACATGCTCTGGCTCGGAGCAGATTTCACACCCTGCACGATGACCACTACAATCCACAACTGCATGGAAAGAATGAGAAAGAGAAAGAGAGAGAGAGAGAGAAAAAAGAGAGAGAGAGAAAAGAGAGAGAAAGACAGAAAGAGAGAGACGGAGAAAAAGAGAGGAGGGAACACTGCTCCCTGTGTGTTTGGGAGTCTAGCTGCTATTCAGGAGTCACACAAGAATGTTGGCATGGCCGACTGGCGTAGGAGGACCCACATTCCACACACACACACACACACACACACACACACACACACACACACACAAATGCAGTCTATCTTTTTTTTTCCACTTAAGAATAGCCCTGTTTTTAGGTAAAGTTGTTCAAGCACCAACACATTTTCGACATAGATTTACCGCAGGCAACTAAAACCCCAGAGGGAATTACTGTATTATGCCCCTGTTTTTCATAAAGCTAGCTTTTTTAAAACCAGGTACAGTATACTTATTCTGGACATGTCTCACATCATGGTCTAACCCTTTCAGAGATGACTGACCATGCGCGTCACTACAGACAGCCTGAAATATCTCACACACAGCCCTAGGGTTACACATTACTTGGAAAAAAGTACTCAAGGTGTCGCTTAACTTTAGTGTCTATGTGTGAGAAAGCTTGTTGATAGATTCTGTCTGCTGATTTCGTCTCGCCTCGCAGGCTTTTAGGGGAAAGACGTTTCTCCCAACCTTAATCCCGTTCCTTTTTCACACCAGCATATATGACACTATATTAGGTACACCTTGCTAGTACTACTACTCTAGGTTGCACCCACTTTGGCATTCAGAACTGGCTTAATTCTTTGGGGTATAGATACAACCAGGTGCTGGAAACATTCCATAGGGATCATAAAGGGATGGATCAACAATATTCAGGTAGGCTGTGGTAAATCATGATTAAACTGGTAGTAAGAGTTCAGGCTGTTAAAAAAATCTTCTCCACACCATTACACCACCACCTCCAGCCTGAACTGTTGACACCAGGCAGGATGGATCTTCATGTTGTTTACACCAAATTCTGACCACACGAATGCCGCAGCAGAAATCACGGCTTATCAGATAAGGCCACATTTTTCCAGTTGTCTATTGTCCAATTTCAGTGAGCCCATGAGAATTGTAGCCACAGTTTCCTGTTCTTATCTGACAGGAGCGGCACCCGGTGTGGTCTTCTGCTGCTGAAGCCCATCTGCTTCAAGGTTCGACATGTTGTGTGTTCGGAGATGCGTTTCAGCATACCTCAGATGTAACGAGAAGTTATTGGTGCTGTATATCAGCAGTTTCAGAAATACCCATACCAGCCTGTCTGCACCAACAACCATGCCATGTTCAAAGGCACTTGAATAACCTTTCTTCCCCATTCTGATGCTCAGTGTAAATAAACTGCAGTAGATCATCTTGACCAACATGAAGATCCACTTGCCTATATGTATTGAGTTGCTGCCATGTCATTGGCTGATTAGAGGTTTGCGTTTAGATAAAACGCGAGAATATCTCATATTAACTGATGCTGCCTGGAAGCCCCGCCCCTTACCTCCTCCCTACTCTTTATTTTTATCATGATTGCAGAAATGCGTGTTGCCTTGCATTTTTTAAGATCCTACTTTTTATTTTTTTAAATATAAAATTGACAAGAATAACTTAGATCCCAACAGTATGTATATATATATATACGTATATGCTTTTTACTTATCTGTGGGAGTTGGAGGTGCTTGCCTGGTTAAGCAGTCGTCCGTGTCAAAATGCTTGTTAGCCCTAACAACACGAAAGGTCAATGTCTCACACCTGGCCTGGGTCACCAATGTGTTTGTGTGTGTGTGTTTGTGTGTGTGTGTGTGTGTGTGTCTGTGTTTATATGGGAGTAAAATATCTGGATGCTTGAAGCGAGGCAGTGAGTGTATCTGATTAACCTGAAACACAATCTGTGCTTGGCCTACTACTGCAGCTGTGAAAATGACCTCGAGCTGTTTGTGTGTGTGCACGTATGTGTATGTGTGTGCATAAAATTTACTTAATAATCCACTCACCACATGTTCACCGTTCTCTGAATTCTCTTCATTTATGTAAAATGTTAACACTAGCTGTAGGTGCCAAAACATTTACCGCTTTAAAAACCTGTCGTTTAGGAGTGTTATGGTGTCGATTATGAACATCATCACGTTAATAATCGACACCAGCATAAGTTGTAGCTTTTAGCCCTATTTGGACAGAATTATTTTTACAGGGTGTGATATATATATGTTTTGTTTTTTTTCCCCACAATTTTCATAGTCAAAATTTTTGTTTAAAAAAATGTCCTGAATTAGTAGCTTAAAAATGCAAGACAACAAGCATTTCTACAATCAGGATAATAAAAAAAAAAGGAGTGAGGATGTAGGGGCGGGGCTTCTGAGCAGCATAACACAAAGTTTCAGGTTTATATCATATGTCAATTTACGAATCTTGCATTTGTATTGCAGCGAAAAAAAGAAGGCGGCTATGATACGTTTTGCTAGGTTCTTCAATAGTGATTTGCAGAGATTGTACGTGAAAAAAGTAAAGTTTGACAGGTTTACAGGTTTTAATACGGAGGTTTAAATTGTGTTTAAATTTATGTTTTCAGTTTTCATATATAACATCTTAATTCTTTGTTTCCTTTTCATTTATTCAGACACTCAGGGTTTAATTTCTCCCCCATCTTGAATTCCTCCTCCATTAGCTGACGTCTAACACACCTGGACTTTGTTGTGTCGAGAGCAGCCTTGAAATCGCAGCTTTCTGGGGTATTTCTATAAAAACCCCCCACACACACACACACACAGAGTTTAGCAATGATTATTCCAGACCACAGGCCAAAACAAAAATACACCCTGGAAAGCACCTCTTACTTCACAGATTCACACAGTTTCTCTCTCCCTCTCTCTTTCTCTCTCTCCCGCTCTCTCTCTTATATCCGCTATACTCACACACATCAGGCAGACAAAATATGGTTGAAGTTTGGTCTAGTTTCTCTCTCTCTCTCTCTCTCTCTCTCTCTCTCTGTCTTTTAGAAACCGTTATTTAGTCAGAGGTTGTAATCTGTCTCTGCCCTCCTGCACTCCTAACCCATCATTATCCAGTGAGAAGGCCATTCCAGTGCCACGGCAACCCTTTAATTAGCTAAACCAGGCCGCCGCCCCATCACTGTGGGAGGAGCTACTGTGGTTTGGGGGGCGGGGTCTCCTGAAAGCTTGTAAACCTTACAGACTTTACAGACCTTACTTCTGACGGAGAAGTGTGCACTAATATAACACCTCTAAAAATGAAGACAAAGAGGGGGAAAAAAGCATGGAAAAAGTGAAGGAGTGATGAATTCCTAAAGGAGTGCAGGAATGGGGAATATTAAACATTAAACTTTTCCTTGAGCGCAGATTGAAAGAATGCCGAAGTGCAGCCAGTTGTATGTGGGCATGTGCAAACCCGGTTTGCATGTGACTAAATGCCATGGTGGGAATAGCTGACATTTGGACATTTGGCTGTGCTAGAGAAGAAAACCTACTGGAGGAAAAATAGTCTAAAAGCAGAGGATTTAACGCTCATATTTTGTACATTACGTTGCAGCGTTGAGCAACATAAAGTTAAGCTGACATATAATATACAGCACCTTGCGGCTAAATATATCAAGAGAGACTAAAGACTAAATATAGAGCTGAAATATCTTTTATGACGATAACAATAATGGCATCCTGTACAGTATGTGTGGGTTTCTTGTGTTAGACTTTAAGTTGGAAATATCACATATCACTTTAATTGACCATTTCATTCCATTTTCTTTGAAACATTATTCACGATATTTTTGCACAAATGTTGATCACATGACCATAATACACGGCCTGGACATTAAAAAGGTCACACACTCTAAGGTTTCGTCCAATCACCTTTAGCTTTTATTACGGCACACAATGTGGTGTCCAGTTCGTGTGTGAGCATGACTCCTCAGCCTCCGAGAACCACTCTTTCATGATTTGAGTCCTGGAATATGGCCGTGCCATCAGGGAAGACAAACTCCATAGATATTATGATACCCTGGTCATCAAAGTACGTTCAGGTGGTCAGCTGACTATATATTATTGCCACATAACGGTGCTGAGCCTAGACCTGAGCGACTGAAGCAACCCCAGATCATAACACTGCCTCCAGAGGCTTGTACAGTGGCCACTGTATGATGAGTGCATTGCTTCATGCGCTTCCCTTCTTATACCGATGCTCCCATCACTCTGGAATAGGCTTATCAGACCACATGACATTTTTCCATTGCTCCAAAAATGCAATCTTTATGCTCCCTAGCAAATTCAAGTCTGACTACCAAGTGGTTTTCTTATGGCCAGACAGCTGTTTAGTCCCAGTCCTGTCATCACTATCATCACATTGTGCACTGTATGAAAATGTTCCTACTTTCACTATTAAATGTAACTCTGATTTTTACTATTGATTCTTATTTTATTTTATTTTACCTTCAGCGATTATTTAAGTGATCTCCATTTATGATTTTTTCTGAACAGATTACTTCCATAAAATTGATGGTTCTTAACCTAATTCAAGTAATTTCTCCTCAGGTGTTTGCTTTGCTTTTTTGCAGCCCAAACATTTGACCCTTTTGAAATGGTGACATTTTTGGCTAGGCAGTGTGTATATAGTATGATAAGAACTACAGTAAATGTGGTAGGAACTTAATGATTTACTTAAACATTGTTTTTTCTGCTATGTTGTTATAACACGTTAAAATTTTTGTTTGAAACCTGTTTCTTTTCTCACATTCAGACATAGAACAAGCACATCTGTATTTCTCACTTTGTCGTTTTAATATGGAATATGAAAATATATGAAGTTCTGACTAGGAAGATAACTAATAACATAATCATTTATTACTTTAGCTACCACTCTTTGGTCCATTTCATTTTACATGTTAGTGGACTGAAAATTTGACAATTGACTGTTTTAGCTTATTGTAACTCATATATATTGTGATATGTTGTATATCCTCGATCGCTTGTGTCTTTGTGTCTCTCAGGTATCAGTACTACCTGCAGGTAAAGAAGGAGGTCCTTGATGGACGCCTTCACTGCACCGTGGAGCAGGGCATTCGACTCGCCGGTCTGGCTGTCCAGGGTAAGTGTGTGTGTGTATGTGTGTATATGAGTGTGTCTTACTGGTAGCTCAGTGCTGTCATGCCTAATATGGTACTTCGAGCAGGAGAGCAGTTATCCACTTGAACTGCTATCAGAACTTTTAGCCAGCAGCTCACGGGAATGTAAACATAAAAAGACAAGAGGCAGAATGTGTAGTTTGTACATCGTGCAAGAATTCAAACAGATAGATAATCAAGAACATAATGAACCACAGGAGGAAAGAAGAAACAAGATAACATGTGCCGAGCACCTCATTTTATCTTGTTGCTCTAGTTGTAGGACACAGTCAGGTGAAGAATGTGGGCAGATAGTATTACCATATCGAGTAAAAAGCACACAAAGGCAATGTGACAGAATTAGAGCATGGAAGGTTAATAGCCAATCTTGGAAATATTAGTCGTCTTATTTTAAGCAGTGTATTTAGCATTATAATGAGAAAACATACTGTGATATGTTTTCCCATTTAAGCTTCCGTCCATAGTTGTTTCTATACGTTTGGAAAGCTCTAGTACAACATATGAACAGATGACCACCAGAGGAGATAAGTCTAAAGTTATGTTTATAAATTATTGACCTGTATATTTGGTCATTGATAAGGTATGACACGTGAAAAAAAATCATATTAAGTTTCTGAGTGTAAACTAGAGTTACCGAACCAAAGGTGATTATTTTGCAGTAACAGTACATCACAAAGTATGCCCAACACAACAGCACAAAGTATGTATATGAGCTATTAATATTTAATTATTATGAACTATTAACAGTTGCTCTCTTTTTCCCTAACTTTTTACCATTTTTTTAAAAAGAAAAACAAATACATGTTGTTACCTGAAGAAAAAAGAAAAGCACAAACTCGAATTTCCAAAGACTTTCCCATGTTGAGAAAACTTACTGTATGTAACAAAACACCAAGACTTAAGACTCATTCTATAAATGCAAACTAAATGTCTCTATACATAAAATTTCAACATACAGTACAATGATTCATTTTTCTTTGCTTCTTAGCAACTGAAAAGCGAAGACTTATGAAAAACATACAGCTTTAACTTCTAATGTTGCAGCTGTTAATGCTGCATTTTAGTTTGAGACTGGAAACTCCTTCTATAATAAATAACTATTTCCTCAAAATTTCAACATACAATGATGATTTTTTCTTTGTTAGCTAGCAACCCGAAAGCAAATACTTTTGAAAAACGTACAGCTTAAACTTTGAGTATTACAGCTGTTAAGTTGATTTTTTAAGTTTGGAGGCTCCTCCTATAAATGCTAAAGAAATGTTTTCTCAAAATTTCAACATACGATTATACAACTATCTTTGCTACCTACTGTAGCAACTTGAAAGCAAAGACTTTTGTAAAACATACAGCTTTCACTTCGAATGTTAAAGCTGGATTTAAACTTAAGACTGAATACTCCTTTTATAAATGATAGATAAATATTTCCTCAAAATTTCAACATACAATTATACGTTTTTCTTTGTTATTCAAGAACCAGACAGGAAAGACTTTTGGAGAATATAAAGTTTAACTTTCTACGCTACTGTTAAAGAAAACAAATCAACATCTTCTGACCAATTATTTTTGAGAATTCAACAGCTTTCCATTTTAAGCTTATTTTCATCCTCTAGCTACTCTCAGCTGCGTTGTGTCCAGCTGTTTCTCATTGGTTTAGAAATGAGGAGGTGGTGATTTACACAAAATGCGAGTCATCCTTCGAAAACGTTCTCCGAGCAACAGCTGTGATGTATTCAAGTGAGAGGAAACTATCCTGGGAAATGTTTTCCTAAAAGGAGTGATGTAGAACATAAATCTTTTATTTATATTGAGGGAACAATAGAAGTAGCATGAGTAACGAAGTCATGTTTATTTTATTTTACTTCTGACTGCTCTTCTGTTTTTCTTTCTGCAGCTGACTTTGGAGATTTCACTCAATATCTGTCTCAGGATTTCCTCAGGGAATATGTTTTGTTCCCTGTGGTAAGTGTTTGTGTGTGTGCGTGTGTGTGTGTGTATGTGTGTGTGTGTGTGTGTGTGTGTGTGTGTATGCCTGAGGGTATGCATTCCTTTCACACTGCAGCAGCATACCTGTGTGTCACATAAACACGTTTGAAAAAGAAAAGTCTATCGCCCAGAAGAGAAGTGTGTGTGTGTGTGTGTGTGTGTGTGTGTGGGTGTTTTTGTGTATTCATATTTCTCTGCCTCTTTTTCAGAACTGGCCCCACGTTGACGAGGTGCTGGATGAGTGGACTCAGAAAGTGGCTGAAGAACACAAGAGTCACTAGTAGGGAACTCAAACAATAAGATTAATAAAGATTCATTAAATTAGGAATGTTGCTTGTGTAGATCAGATTATAATAATGCACTGTATTTGCAATACGTTATAAACAGACTGTTATGTTATCATTAGATAGTCAAAGAGCTCATTTTAGATCAGTGTTTCAATTCAACATGTTTTAAAAGCTTAAATATTTTGTCTGTGTGTGTGTGTGTGTGTGTGTGTGTGTGTGTGTGTGTGTGTGTGTGTGTATTTCAGTCATATGCAGGCAGCAGATGCAGAGCTGCTGTACATTAAAGAGGTAGAGAAACTGGATGGCTTTGGGCAGGAAAGCTTTGCTGCTAAAGTAAGATACACATGTTTGTCTCTCCAGGACATTTTTCCATGTGTGTTTATGTGAGATTATGATTCAAGTGTATAAATTGTTTTGTCTTCAGGACAACTACACCAATGACATCTTCATTGGAGTTTCATTTATCGGAATCTTTGCCAAGCACAGGAACGGGAGGTCTATCATGCTTCACCGGTGAGACTGAACCTTGACCCTTTCTATAACATACAGAGTGCATGAAGAGTTTGCGCTAGTATCTTCGCCAGCTTCCTGACAGCTGCACAACTGCTCTCAGACATGGAAGGTCAGGTTGACTCACTTCCTCTCTCGTAGGTGGAAGGACATCGGCACTATCGGACACAACAAGTCGGCTATCACCGTGGAGATAACGAGCAAAGACGACACCATCATGTTTCACATGGTCAGTGTTGAGACTGTGCGCTCAAGCCAAGGGCATCTCACAGGAAGCACGGGAACGTAAAACAAACTCAGTGGAAAACAGCCAGTTTAGTTCATTCAGCCTTGCACAGATTTCTAAACTATGTAACTTAGTAATAATCATGTCAAAACAGCCAACGTGGATGCCTAGCTTTAAAGCAGTTTTATGCTCTTGATTTTTGTCTTTCAGGAGGACATGGAGATGGCGAAGTACATAGCACGCCTCTTTACCGCCAGACATAAGTTTTACAAACAGAACAAGATCTGCGTAGAGTAAGTTGACCTCAAACATTTTTCTCCAATGCTGAAATCTGACTTTCTTTCTGCCTCCTTTACACTCCATATACAGCGCTGCCAGGTAGCACGGTGATGTAGTGGTTAGCACTGTCGCCTTGCACCTCTGGGGTCCGGGTTAGATTCCTGGAGGGGTTCGATTCTCGTCTCTGTGTGCATGGAGTTTCCATGTTCTCTCTGTGCTTGGTGGGTTTCCTCCGGGTATTCCGGTTTCCTCCCACAGTCAAATAGCCCGTACTGTGCATGAATGAGTGTATGAGTATGTGTGTGTGCGCCCTGCGATGGATTGGCACCCTGTCCAGGGTGTACCCCGCCTTATGCCCTATGTCTCCTGGGATAGGCTCCAGCCCCCCCCACGACAGGTTGAAGTGGTGTAGACTATGAGTGAGTGAGTGAGTGGTACAGCGCTGCCACCAGTGGCATGTCAGTGTAACTGCACATAACTGTGTCTTTTTGCTTTTTGCTTCCTGCAGGCCGAATCACTCTCCTGTCACTATAAGGAGAAGAGCAACATGGAACAGACAGGTCAGTTCAACTTAGAATGGAATCAACTATAAACTAACACCCTAGAAATCTCTTTCTAGTTTTTTTTCCAGGGTACCAATCAAAAAATCTAAGAGCATTTGTAAAGAATGAATAATTGTTGACACTGGCATTCCAATGCGAGTTTTGCATGTGTTATATAATGTCCCATGTTTATCTGCTCACCAGGTTGTTCCTTTCGGCGCTCTGTAATTTTGTATCTAATAACGTTTCATTATCCAGTGAAATAAAATTTTGGTTTGACACCATCATTTGGTAGCAGCAGAATATGATGCATATAGTTTCTGCTTGCCAGTCACAATTCTCCTAATTCAAATTGATTTTGTAGTCAATGTAACCCCAGACAGTAGTTTAGCCCTATGTTTTGGCTATGTTGGTGTTTTTTCCACATTTCAATATACATGTATTTTCCAAATAATTTTGGAACATAAAATAACATAAAATTCCAAAGCATTTATGTTTTTTTTTTGTGGTGGTAAATATAGGTGCAATCGGAAAAACTAACCAATTTTATACAAAGCAATTGCGATAATAATGGCTTTTCCCCAATTGTTTATTTTTTTAAACCAAACTTGCATGTTCTTTAATTGTTTAAAATTAAGACCACCTAACCAGCTTTTCCATGTTTTCTCAAAACTACTTTAAAGGTTTTTTACAACTCAGGTCTAACAAGACTTTCTATTACACAAGTTTATCAGATCAGGTGTTAATAATAAATGTAATTGAAATGAATCAAATGTTTTAAAAAGCCTGTGGTCAGCCTACTGTAAAGCGTACAGTATTGGTGGAAATTGAACAAAATAGCCGAAGCCTGAATCATTCGTTCTGACTCCTTGCCTCATATTTGGGCTTAATGTCACGTTTTCTTTCTCTTATGGGGAATTTTGAACATCAGCCTATTTGAAGTGGTTGGAGGTTCTCGAGGTTTTGTTTTGGAAGAAGGAAAGACTCATCAAATGTGGTGTTGAATAAACAGTGCCTGAGTCAAGGCTCTAAACATGCTTCCTTTATATCTGAAGTATACTGTAACCACCAGCATCGAGTAAAAAACAGGCTTTTAGTTGACCAGTGTCTTACACAACTTACTTCTTAGTACACTTCACAGTACACCATAACAACACCATAACAAACCGCTTCCCCATTGAAAACACAGTACATACAGCAATAAAGGACTCATTTTTAGTAGCTAAAATCAATTCTTAAGTATTTCCCAAACCAACAAAAATTTTAACTTTTAAGTGTTTTTCCTTTCCTTTATTTTCCTTTCATTTCATTTCACTTACAATACAGCACAATACTGTTATTATGATTAGCGTTTGTCTTTGAATTGCCATAAAGAGTGTACGGAAAAGTGTAAATCAGTAGCTCCAAGGTTGTTAAGCTTCCCAGAGGTCTCTGTATAAAGCACCCTCTCATTTCCTCACTGTATGCCTACAGTAACAATGCAGCTAAAACTGGCACAATGGCCCTCAGTGTACCAACCCAAGCTCCAAGTCTCAGCCTGGCTCTACAGTATGTACACATTGAGGACATTTTAAGGATTGGCGTGTGAATGGCTGTTTTTAAAGATAATTAAATGGTTGCTTTAATAATGAACAGAAATGATTAGATGAAATTTAGAGTCCCAGATTACAATTGTAAATTCTAAAAATGCATTAATTTGTACATTAAAATCAATATAAAACAACTTTAAATATGGCTAACATGAAAGCAAACTTCTGGATTCAGTTACACCGTATAGAGCGTAGGCTCTTGTGAGCTAGCTTGCTATTAAAACAGATTTATTTTAAAACTGAAAATAGCTAAACTGCAGATACTGATTTTTATTTTATTTTATATATATATATAATTTCTGTACATTCAGTAAACAGTAAATTACAGAACAAATAACATGGTGGTGTGTGGATAAGATGACATCATCTCACATGGTAACTAGGGCATGTTTTATTATAAAACATAACCTAATTTATACAGTATAAAATTCTCAGTCATTGATCTGTGAACCAAAAAAAAATCACCCTTAAGAAATTCAACAGGAAAGCAAGGACCTAGCAGCGCTGCATTATTATCTGTTGATCTAATTAAATAAATTAAACTCTTGAGTGGATGAAAAACTGCCACCCTATTAGTGAGTAAATTTAACAGTAACAAACAGTAAACAAATTGCAGTTAACACCACAAGAAATTTGAGAATTCATTTGTGACTTTCTACAGTTAAAATGGGGACTTCGGGACAGTTTATATATATATTTTATCTACCTACACATTACTACCTTGTTTTTACATTGAATTTATTTTTGTTGGTGTAACAACAATTTGTATCAATAGTTCCAAGTTCAAATCAATTATTTTTTTAAGAATTACTATAAACATTTAACTACATTTTGTTGCTAGTTTTTTTTTTATTTATTGTTGCTGTTGTTGTCCTTATTTATATTTAGTCTCTATTTCTCTTTCTCAGCCTAGGCCACAGTCCTGTATTGCACACTATCAGGAGACTCAGAGCTCACAAGGTAAACACACACACACACCCACAAACCCAGAGTTGCTGTGATGATGTGTCTACCCAGGTAGTCCTCTTAATCACAAATCCGTACCTCATCATGCCACCAAGTTTAGATCTGATTAACACAATTAGATGGTCTGGTTTGCTATGGAGCAAAAACATAAAAATGATTTAGTGGAACTAAAAATAAATAAATAAATAATAAATAAATAATAATAAATACACACTATGGGCAATTTAATGCAAATATTTAACCAAAGATATTGACTGAGACAGTTATTTCAAGTAAGATATAGGCACTAGATGATTATGTTTAACTTAATCATGATAAATAACAGAAATAAGTAATCAATGTCTTCGGTTATGCATGTATTACTTCAGGTCTCTGTCTAACATTCTGTCTCATCTCTCTTTCTGTCTCACAAACACAGACTCAGACACACCTTCCTAATCCTTGATGTCAGCTCTCTAATTATTCTGTTTTTGATCTCTCTTCTGGAAATTAACACACACATGCTCAGACACACAACACGACCACATGATAAGCAGAGTATGTGAGTTAATTACTGTGCCACTAAGTTTGAAGTTGTTTAATAGATCTAAGGAAACTTCCGTGACCTCGAGTATTTTACTACTTTAGTGTGGTTGGAAATTATGGTCTGATCATCTTGCGTAAGCAGGCAGTAATGAAGCCTGGAATATCTGTAGATTTATTTTGTCTAAGATAATTAAAACAATACCTAGCAGTATTGTTTTTTACTGGAGTTGATCAAGACTACAAAAGCAGCTCATGTTTTTCTCATTAAAGTGTGAACATTTTTGTATATTCTGCTGTATATTAGCATTGTAAAGAATATTTAAGCTGTACAGGAAAACTCCACACTAAAACACATTACAAATGTTTATATTTAAAACATGGTCTTAATCTTTTGGTTGGTGCAGTATTGTTGGTTTCCTTGGGAGAAATTAGTGGTTGTGGGTCATGCGGACAAGGTGATTTTTACTATTGCTTGCAGAGTTACCATGGAGTTTAATAGGAGGAAAAATTTAAAAAAATGAAAATAAAAACAGTCTCAAAACAAAAATAAGAGTCAGGTTTCACAGTTTCACAACATTGTGTTAATGAGAAATTCAATGTAAAAGTAGTGTAGACATTTGTTTAAAATTCAAAAGTTCCCAGAATTAAAAGTAGCTACATGACACAATGATTAAAGAGACTAAGCTTTGCTAGTTAGCGATCCATTGGTTGGTAAGTGTGATGGTGGTGGTAGCCTGAATTTTTGTTGGGACAGCTGGGGACAGTACTTAAGCGTTGTTGCATCAATTAGGGAGGAATGAAAGAATGACTTTATCACAATACAGGGCTTTATCACAGGGTCATATTATGCTGTTATGTAAAAATAAATAATAATTCACAAATTATCTCTCTCTCTCTTTCTCTGGATACTTATCTGCTCCAACAGACAGTATCTTTCACGAAGACCCATACTGTAAGTCAGAGACAAGTCTGGTGGAGTTTAGTTTCCGTAATGGCCTGATTCCTAATGGCAGCATGTGCAGCAGCCCAAGCGTAAACTCTCTAAATCGCTCACAGACTTTTGTTCACTCTTCACCCATGTCGTCGAGCCCCAGTATCCCTGGGAGTGAGCTCATGCGGCCTGACTACATTCCCAGCCACCGGCACTCGGCAATCATTCCTCCCTCCTACAGGCCAACACCAGAGTACGATGCTGTGATGCGACAAAAACGCTGCCTCCTCCCAAACACACCCAGCATTGACTGTCACAGCCAATCACTGCGCAGCCTCAATATCAGCAACACATATGTTTACCGTCAACCTTCGCTAGTGTACAGTCAGCCGGAAATGCGGGAGCAAGCCCCATACCATCCACCTTATGGTGGGGGTGGAGGTCCTCAGCCAGTTTATGGACTTCATGCTGCCCCCTCCCCATCTCACCAGGGTCAGATGGTACATTCTACAGCATCTCAGCCACAATCTAGTGGCGCTAATGGCATCTCGCATACTGTCAGCACACCGGAGCTGGCCAACACTAAACAGCAAGTAGTTAACAGAACCACCCATGTGTTTAGGAACCACCAGTCAAGGCCTCCACCCCCTTACTCTGCAACCTTTAGGCCAGCAACCAGCACGCCAGATTTGGCAAGCCATCGGCAACGTTGCATTGGAGGCTCTAGTCCGGAACTGGTGACACGTAAAGTGCAGCTGTCAGTCAAAACCTTTCAACCAGATAGCTCTGCTGTAGTACACCAGTCACTACAGGAAGTAAGCGAGCCACTAACAGCCATGAAGCATCGTTCTACCCTTGCCAAACGGCACAGCATGGAAGTTGCAATGGTCCTCAAGGCAGCCAGTGTAGCCCCCTTGCCTCGAAGGAACACATTACGTGAGCAAGTCCCACCATTGATCCCTCCTCAGCAGGCACAGGTCCCTCCTCCTCTGCCGCCTCAGCTGGCTGAGGTGCAAATGCCAATCCAGAAATCCACCAACCCTGACCCAACATACCAGCATCAAAAAACATTCTCTAATGTCACCATGCTGATCCACAGCAGTGAGAGTGAGGAAGAAGAGGAGGAGTATACAACCGAGATGGACGTTCACATCCCAGGCCTGAATGAGGACATCAGTGCTCAACTGCAGGCAGCACTTGCTAACATCCCTAACAAACCTCCTCCAGAATACCCGGGACCACGGTCCAGCAGCAGCAACATTGCACTTAGACAACACAAACAGGTACTTCATCAGCCACACTTAGTTAATCTTGATACTGGATATAGTATTTGACATGTTGTGTTAAAATAAAGACGCCAGTGTAAGTAACTAACCCTGTTTACCATTTGATGGTATTTAATGCGGTCACCATGCTGTTTTGTGTTGATGCAGGACCAGAGCCGAGGTTCTCCAGATGCAGCACATGTGCAAATGCATGTCGATGCAGGAGGGCACCGCGGGAGGCAAAGTCCAAGCCGTATGGAGGCGGTGGGCTTGGGCGGGGCGACTCTGGGACCATCCATCTCTGAGCCTGACCTTACCAGCGTGAAGGAGAGAGTGAGGAAGGAGCCGGTGAAAGAGAGACCTGTTTCCGAGATGTTTGCAATTGAGGACAGCATTGTGGAGAGAGAGATTGCGCAGAGGGTTAGATAGAACTCCACCTTCTTTATGATGTCATTTTCGATCATTTGCATTCAGACCTTAAGAATGTTTGATTTCCTTATTTGAGACACAACCATTGCTCTGACACATAAGAAAATTTGTTCCACGTCCCATGTGTTGTTTGTTGTACAGGGCTTTAAAAAAGTGAAATCACAAGAAACTGAATATAATTTATTTAGAGCGACCTATACAACAAACACATGGGACATAGCAAAAACAATTTAAGGATGTAGACAAAAAAGCGTGGGAGATTAAATTAGACCTAATGCCGGGTTAGTAGGGAGTGTTTTGTGTGGTCTGTGAGAAATGACATCTGGTTTCCCCTTTTTTATGAAGACTTTGGAAAGGCAGAAGATGTCAGTGGACTCGGTCAAGAGGCCTCTGATGATGGCCACTCCAAACGGCCTTTATGTGACCCGCATGCCTGTTCCAGAAAACCCACGTGAGGACGTGTCCTCAAAGGCCAACACGGATGAGATGGTAAGAGCATGTCCTACAACTTTAAATTTAACTGTAAAAAGATAAATTACAACATTGTTTAATATGGTTGTTACTGGTAAATTGCTGAAGGATAAGAGGAAATAAACACTTCATGGTGGTAACTGGAACCTGTAACAGTTTCACATCCTGAAGTTGAATATTTACATACCAAAGCACAATTTGAAGAGCTTATATTGTAGGTTACGTACTATTAAAAAGCAGAAGGCGGAATACAATCTAACCAGTTTGTATTTGTGTGTGTGTGTGTGTCAGTGTAAGCATCTGGAGCTGAGGCTGGAGGAGGAACGGATCCTTGCCGAATACGAGCAGATCCCTAAAAAACGATCCGAGTGTAACCTCGCAACAGCGACACTGCCAGACAACACGGAGAGGAACCGGTTCCGTGACGTGGTTCCATATGAGGAGAACCGCGTTGAGCTGGTACCAAACAAAGAGAACAACACGGGCTACATTAACGCTTCCCACATCAAGGTGAGTTCCATGTCTTTTTGCGCATTATCCATCGTAGACTCAGGGTTTTTCAAACCACAGTGCTGGGAAGCAGACTCGAGGGGGGAAAAAACAAATAAACAAACCTCGAGGAGGTTTAAAAATAAAACGGGCAAATCTCCACGGAATGTCTAAAGCCTCTTGAACCACTAGAATTACACGGTGCTTTTCCAAATCCAAATTGTCCTCCGAGAGCTCTATTCCGTCTTTAGTCTCAGAGCTGGTGCTGCGTGCCAAACAGAATTTAGAAGCCTTTTTTAAACTGTTATTGCATATTTTTCCAGACAAAGGATATTTGCCACAATTGCCTTACATAAATAAATAAATTAGATGTATTATATAGCCGAGGACTTCATACTAGCTCTTCTGTTTCCGAAACAAATTTTTCCAAATCTAATTTTAATAGATTTTATGTTTATGTTCAGGGAATGTATCACATTTATGAAATAAGATATCTAATCCAGAGGTTCAGGCAGATATTGGATCAAATACGGTCAGTATGTATTGGGTATCGCTGTAATGTAAAGCAGCAGTGTGTGTGTGTGTGTGTGTGTGTGTGTGTGTGTGTGTGTGTGTGTGTGTGTGTGTGTGTTATTAGCTGATGCTGCTGCCCTCTAGTGGAACATAATGAATAACTGATTTGTGTTTTGTCGTATCTTTGACATGCAGATGCTGATCAGAGGAGAAGAGTGGCATTATATTGCGACACAGGGCCCTCTTCCCAACACTTGCCACGATTTCTGGCAGATGGTCTGGGAGCAAGGGGTCAATGTCATCGCCATGGTTACGGCAGAAGAGGTACAAGCAATGAAGATAAAACTGCATTTAGTTGGGACATATTGGAATTCCTCACCGGAATTTTATTTTTAGTTATTACACAAATCAGCCATAATGTTATGACCACCTGCCTAATATTGAGTTGGGGAAAACATTGTGTGTGTGAGTATTTGTATTATGACAACTTTCTATGAGAACCAGGATTAACCTTTTCAGCAATTTGATCCTACAGTAGCTCTACTTTTGGATCGGACTACACGGGTCGGCCTTCGCTGAGCCTTGACTGTGTATGACCCTGTAACCAGTTTTCTCGTCTTCGATAACTTCTGGCAGGTTCTGCCCATGGCAGACCAAAAGGACATCTTACAAGAGCTACAGTTTTGGAGTTTGCTCTGATCCAGTTGTCTAGCCAACACAATTCGGCCTCTGTCAAAGTTGACCAAATCCTTACACTTGGCCATGACTTGATTCCAACACATCCATTTCAGAGACAAAATGTTCACCTGTTGCCTAATATCTCCTACCAATTTCCAGGCGCCATTTTAACTGTAAATAGCAATATTGTAACTGTAGCTACTGTGACAAGGGCAAAATTTTTGATGCCTAGACATCTGAGACAGAGCAACTCTTCAACTCTTGTGGGATGTTCCCAGTCTGCAGTTGTCAGGCCTTACCAAAAGTGATCCAAGGAAGGAAAACCAGTGAACCGGTGACAGGGTCATGGACAGCCAAGGCTCACTGATGCAAATGGGGAAGCGAAGGCTGCCCTGTGTAGTCTGATCTAATGGAAGAGCTGCTGTAGCTCAAATTGCTGAAAAGGTTGCTTTTGGTTGCAGAAAGGGGGACTCAAAATTAGCTAGGTGGTCATATAACATGTTATGGCTGATCGGTGTAATTTATTATGTATAACATATTGTGTGTGATATAAAAGGAGGATTTTTCACGTCTTCGCAGGAGGGAGGTCGTTCTAAAAGTCACAGGTACTGGCCGAAACTCGGCTCCAAACACAATTCGGCCACCCACGGAAAGTTCAAGGTCACAACTAAATTCCGTACAGACTCAGGATGCTATGCAACAACAGGGTTAAAGGTCAAGCATCTGCTGTCTGGCCAGGAGCGGACCGTGTGGCACCTGCAGTACACCGACTGGCCCGAGCACGGCTGCCCTGAATATGTTCAGGGCTTCCTCGGTGAGTAAACCATAATCGATTTACTTTTTAATATTTACTGTGCCTAGTCAGTGTACGTAGTGAGCTTTATAAAATACCATAATGCACAAAATTATTGAGTCAAGTTGTTTCCCAGTTTCCCCTGTCTGACCTGTTTTCACACTCTAGCATACCTGGAGGAGATCCAGTCTGTGCGGCGTCACACCAACAGCATGCTGGACGCCTCGAAGAACCCCAAGCCGCCAGTCGTGATCCACTGCAGCGCTGGAGTTGGACGCACCGGAGTCGTTATTCTCACCGAGCTCATGATCAGCTGCCTGGAGCACAACGAGGTAATAAACACAACAAAACTCTCTCTACCACATCATCTTCAAGCTTTTGTACTTACAGCTTGATAATTACCTGTGCATGTGTGTGTCTCTCTCTCTCTCTCTCTCTCTCTCTCTCAGAGGGTGGAGGTCCCGGTGATGTTAAATCACTTGAGACAGCAGAGGATGTTGATGGTTCAAACCGTCGCCCAGTACAACTTTGTATATCAGGTTTTGATCCAGTTTTTGAAGAACACCAGACTCATCTGAGTCAGACTGTGTGTGTGTGTGTATATGTCTGTGTTTACTGTGTACTAACTTCCTAGTCTTAACTCGTTGCCTTAAACACAAGGGCTGCTCGTCTCTGGACGAACATAATTCCAAACAGAATCTTCTGTCCTCGTAAATGAGTGGAGAACCACCTGTATAATTGTTTATTATTTTATTAATATTTTTCATTTTGTTGGTTTGTCACAATTTCTTTATAAAAAAAAGAAAGAAATGTGCTATTATCCAGGCTATAAGTTACACTGCTTTACATACAGTAACACACCCACTAGAAATTCAGTCTGCATAAATAGTTAGAATTAATGTACGATATGAAGTAAGGAATAAATGACTTGTGGGTGTGTTGATACAGGAAAATAATCAACACAAAAGCGATACTGATTTTTCAAAACCAGCACATTGAGAAGTGTTTTATTCCTTTTATACAAAAGCAGTTTGCAATGTGAACAACAATTTTATTTATTAAAAAACAAACGATCTTGCCAAAATACATATCTGACATGACAAGAAGTAAACACAATCTCTCCAGAAGGCTATAATGTTTATTGGATAAGCCTGAAAATTAGAAACTCACTGAACATTCACGGCATGTGTGTTATTCACGGACGTGCGGCCTTGTTTAAAATGTTTGCACCATCCAAATGTTTTACCGCAGCTAAGGGTCTCATCAGCGTGCTGAGTTTGAAGGCTTCTGTAAATGTTGATCGCTTTTACAACTTCATTCACCAGAACTTTCATAACAAGTCGCAGTTTGACTTGAACCCCCTTGTAGTATCTCTGAATTAACATCTTTTCACTGGGCCTTTTATGCAATATCACTCACTCACTCATCGCCAATATCGCTTTATCCTGTCTGCATGGTCACAGGGGGCCTGGAGCCTATCCCAGAAGACTTAGAGCCAATCTATCATGGACCACGCATGCACATGCTCATTCACACACTATGGGCAATTTGGGAATGGCAATTAGCCTAATCAGCATGTCTTTGGATTATGAGAATAAACCGGAGAACCCGGAGGAAACCCACCAAGCACGGGGAGAACATGCAAACTCCATGCACACAGACCCCGAGACAGGACTCGAAACCGAGGCAGGACCCTGGAGGGATAAGGCGGCGGTGCAAACCACTCAGCTACTGTGCCACTTATGCAAAATTACATTTTTAATAAAGATGGGTCCCTGTGTGTGTGTATGTAAACAAACGAAAATATGAGAATATGAAATTTTTGCATTTGTGATTTCGGCTTAAACAAGTCAACCAAATTTTTCCTTTTATTGTGAGCTCATATAAGACGATTCCCCCTTCCCCAGATTGTTGCTCACTTCTGCTCTTATCTGGCAAGGCATGGTTTGGCAGTACCTCATTTAAATACACACTGAAGCAACATATTTGCAAGAGGACTGAAACAAGGGAGATATAAAATTGGGAAAATGCATTATCTAAGGAATATTTTAGCTAGACTGAGACCTGTGTTAATTTGTTGAAGAAATAGTAAAAACTTATTGGAAGTAATAAAAAATAACTATAAAATATGAACAGGGGTGCCCAAACTATTGCATGCAACTTTCTGTGTATTAACATAACAGCTGTTTAATAATTCTAATACAAAGTCATTTAACAAACATGAAGAAGATCTTCACAGCAACTTAAAGTCTGGAGAATGCATTATATGCTATTTAATTTTTGTATTATATTTTTTATTTATTATTTTCCATCTTGTACTTCCTTTCTTTAGGTCAAGTTTTGTGTCTCTGTGTTCGATAAGGAAAATCCTTTTTTCCTTACAGAGGTTGAAAACATTAAATGGCCATGTTGTTTTTCATCAACAGTTAAGTGCATTTTATTAGGTCTTTTTCTTTCACACAGTTTGCAGGTGAAGCTAAGCTGAATCCGTTTCATTCATATTCTTTTTGAAGAGATTGTGATGAAAAGAAAAGATGTTCCATCTATAAGCGTTGCTTGTGATCTTGACTATGGCATTACTGTTCATTTATTTTCATGAAAAAAAAGAAAGAAATTTAAAACCATTGAGACATTTGAAAAATTTGCATCATATTTACACAAAAACTTTGGATGTGTGTGGAGTCATCCTGGAAAACATCACAACCATAATATATATTATACAGTACTGCAAAAGTCTTAGGCACATGCAAATAAATGCTATTAAGCAGTTATGGGACAACACATTGAGGACCCTTTAGTCTCAGGTACAATCTGTGCAGATTTGTAAGAAAATTAATTAAATTTAATCTTTAGTGATATCCTGCATATCCACCCACAGTTCTTCTGAGGACTTCCACTGCTGCACCAGCTTCTTTTTTGCATGCAAAACCCACTGTCACTTATGTATAGTAAATTTCTTTTTTCTTTTTAACATATAAGTATTTTCTGAAACTGTTGGAATACCAATGTTTGGAAATCCGAAATGTTTTTGTGCTAACTTAATAATAAAGTCTTAAAATAAAAAATTTATATTAAAAATCGGTTCAGGTTTGTACTAAAACACAGGGTGCCTAAGACTTTCGCACAGTATTGTATTGATTTGCAGCTGCTTTGTAATGGGACAAAATTTTGGGCAACAAAAAGAAATGAATAAATGCCCCATTGCATAGGAATTTATTCTACAGCTGATTACCAGCACATTCCATGTAACATTTAAAAGAAAATACAGTAATATTAGGAAGTTCACAATGTACAGATAATAATAATCATTTAAGGCTACATTAATGTATATTACCTATATTGTAGAAGCCAAGTTGAGGTGCAAACCTTTCATTGCTTTGTCTTTTTGTAGATTGTAGCCATTAAATGATTGAGCACTAAGAATGTGTTCATGTTTATTAGAGAAGTCAAAAAATCATTTTAAGAGGATCAAATGCTAGCACTTCAGTGCATTGTTTTTGTTTGTTTATTTTGTACTTTCAGTTGTTGCATTTTGTTTTATGGTCGTAGCTGTATATATTGTGTGTAGAGAAATTGAGCCACATTTTCAATATGTTCCCTTTGCAGTGCACTAGTGAAGTGCCCTAAGCCAGTATATTAGTGCCTTACTGAACATAAAGAATGTCTGGAGCGACCCATTTTACTTTACTTTACTTAGCTCTGGTCTAGTCTAGAAATTCACTTTCTAACTGAAATTCAGTTCTAAACATTTAGTTTTTTAAACCAATTAGTGGGTCAATCAGTTCTTCTGAGTTGCTATGTTTCAGATTAAATTTTTTTTTTAAAAAGCTAAATAAATAAATAAATAAATAAATATGCTAATAATATGCTAAAAGAAAATAACGCAACTAAGTTGTGTCAAATTTCATTAGCTTAGTTCGATATGAATGTTCTAAATTCTGATACGACTTGGTACTATTTAATACCATAAAACAGAAAACTATGCATGTTTTTTTTATATATATCTCTATAATTACTTGTATATAAGCATACACATGAAAAGTATAAGCTTGTGTTAGCTCTTGTATTTGTGACGTGTGTTTTTGCTAATGTTTTTACAACGACAGTATTTTTTCCTACGTGGCATTCCAGTCTTCCTACAGGTCTCTCTCTCTCTCTCTCTCTCTCTCTCTCTCTTTTTTTAAGTTCTTACTCATTTCTTACCAAATTTCTTTACTTTCCAAATTTTTGCTTAATTATGTACATAGTTTTGTTTATGCTGTTTATTTTTCCAAAATGAAAACTTTTTTTTCAGAACTGTCATGCCTATTACACAATAAAGCCTTATTTTCTCAGTTTTGTAGCAGTTGAAATGAACCTTGTTTCTTAGATAAACATGTAAAAAAAAAAAAGCTACACATTTTCCTTTGTTTGCCCAGAAATCTTCTACAAACTTCTGCCTTAAATTTATATATATATATATATATATATAT
>JAQMYG010000012.1:34538623-34549377 GCA_030014215.1 Clariallabes teugelsi
CCATCTCAATTTCCAACTGAGAGAGCAAAGATTGCATTCATGATATCACTATTAACAGGCAGGGCACTGGAGTGGGCCACCGCAGTGTGGGAAAACCTCCTATTGGCACACACTACGGCGAATGACTTCATACAGGCACTCAAGGCAACCTTTCATCATCCACATACTGCTAGTGGTGTAGTTTCCCCTCTCCTTCGCATTCGCCAAGGAGGTCGATCGGTGGCGGATTATACCATCGAGTTACGCACACGAGCGGCCAGTTCGGGCTGGAACGCAGAAGCACTTCGGGATGCATACATCCAACTTCTTTCGGAAAGGCTAAAAGATGAGCTGGCAGTGCGCGAACCTCCAGAGGACTTAGAAGCTCTGTACAATATGGCCATCAAAATAGATAATCGCCTCTGTGAGCGCAGGGCAGAATGCTCAGGAAGCTACAGGGAAAGGATGGTCTCTCCACAGAGAGAGCTAGAACTAGAGGCCGATCAGGGGGAACCCATGCAGTTAGGTGCAGCTGCAATCTCGGGGCCCCCCAAATTTAGGTCGGGCTGCTTTCGTTGCGGCAGGTCTGGACACTAC
The DNA here is from genome assembly GCA_030014215.1 of Clariallabes teugelsi. Lineage (NCBI taxonomy): Eukaryota > Metazoa > Chordata > Actinopteri > Siluriformes > Clariidae > Clariallabes > Clariallabes teugelsi. Next base: position 34,539,200 of record JAQMYG010000012.1, read on the forward strand.
CAGGGGCGCTGTCCGCAGAATAAGCCAAAAGAGGAGGGTCACTCTCGGGAGGGGGACCGACAGTGACCCAAAGATCAGATCCTTCCTGCTGCTATTACGTGGGAGGGGGCAACCACAACCCGCCTAAAGGTGTTTGTAGACTCGGGAGCGGCAAGCAACCTAATTGATGTAGGCCTTGTGCAGAGATTGGGTGTGCCATTCCACCCACTATCGACCCCCATTTCGGTGACGGCCCTGGATGGTCATTTATTCGAATCCGGGCCAATCTTACATGAGACCGACCCACTAATACTGCATGTCGGACAGCATGCAGAGCGTATTACCTTCCTTGTTACCCCGAACTCCAAGTGGTACTGGGGTTTCCTTGGCTACAAGAACACAACCCCCGTATCGATAGGCTAACCTGTTCTGTCTCAGTTTGGGGCACCCGCAACTGGGTGCTGCAACTTCTCCAGCAGAACCATCTATATGTTAAGCTGGAGAAATCACAGTTCCACACAACTACCACCTCCTTTTTGGGTTTCGTGGTAACTTCAGATGGACCCAGCTAAGATAAGGGCTGTGGTCAGTTGGCCCCGTCCCACATCGCTTCGGACTGTTCAGCGCTTTTTGGGGTTCGCTAATTTCTTCCGGCGGTTCATCTGCAACTTTAGCACCCTGGCGGCCCCACTCAGTGCCCTTACAAAGAAGGGCCTAGGGCGATTTAAATGGACAGAGGAGGCCCAAGGGGCCTTCGAGGCCAAAAACGCAAAGCTCACCACAGCTCCAGTCTTACAGATGCCAGATCCAGAGACGCAGTTCATAGTGGAAGTAGACGCATCTGACGTGGGGGTGGGCGCAGTTCTCTCCCAGCGTTCCGGGGAGGACCAAAAACTACATACCTGCGCCTACTTCTCACACCGCTTGACCCCAGTAGAGAGAAATTACGGCATTGGAGATCGGGAGCTCCTTGCCATAAAGCTAGCCCTAGAAGAATGGAGACACTGGCTGGAGGGGTCTAAACATCAAATATTGATTTGGACGGACCACAAAAATCTAGAGTATATCCAGTCGGCCAAACGCCTAAATCCCCGACAAGCCAGGTGGTCTCTCTTCTTCTCCTGGTTTGATTATGTGTTCTCGTTCCGCCCGGGGTCAAAAAACCTTAAGCCGGATGCTCTCTCACGCCAATGGGGCCCCCGTTAATGGATCTGGTAACCGAGAGCATCATCCCAGCACCACGCATCCTAGTCCATGTATGCTGGGCCATTGAGCAACAAATTAGGCAGGCACAGCATCAAGAACCAGATTCTGGAGGAGGACCCCCCGGGAAATTATACGTGCCTGCCACCCTCCATCCCCAAGCCCTAGTATGGGGCTATATGTCCCCATTCACAGCACACCCAGGGGCTGCTAAAACCCTCGAATTCCTCCGCCGACGTCTCTGGTGGCCTGGCATGGAGCGAGATGTTCGGGCTTATGTGGCAGCCTGCCCAACCTGCGCACAGAACAAGGAACCCCGCACATGGCCCACCGGACTACTGCGCCCATTACCCATACCGTCGCGCCCATGGTCTCATCTCTTCTTGGACTTTGTGACGGGCCTCCCTCCATCCAAGGGGAACACTGTTATTCTGGTAGTGGTAGATCGGTTCTCCAAAGCCTGTAAGTGTATTCCCTTACCGAAACTTCCCTCGGTAGTTGACATTGGGGTTTCACCCTGAGTCCAACGGGCAAACAGAGAGGGTAAATCAAGATTTAGAGCGCACCCTCAGGTGTGTAGCCTCCTCCAACCCTTGGTCTGACCACCTAATGTGGGTAGAGTATGCCCACAATACCCTGTGGCACTCCTCTTTCGGCATGTCGCCCTTCGAGTGCCAATTTGGGTACCCGCCTCCCATGTTCCCAGAGGAGGAACCTGAAGTTGGGGTCCCCGCTGCACAAAGTTTAGTACAGCAGTGCCGTCAGACCTGGAGAAAGGCTCGAGCCGCTCTACAAGCAGCCAATCGTAGGGCAACCCTCACGGCTAATCGGAAGCGACGGGCAGAGCCCTCATTCCGTATAGGACAACGGGTCTGGTTGTCCACCAAAGACCTCCCACTAAGGCTCGAAACAAAGAAGTTGGCCCCCCCCGATACATTGGACCATTTAAAATAATAAGAAGGATTAATCCTGTGGCATACCGCTTGGCTCTCCCCCGGGCAATGAGGATTAACCCTACATTCCATGTTTCACGATTGAAACCAGTGCTCTGCAGCACTTTGGCTCCCAGACCACCCCCACCCCGCATGATTGACGGATCCCCAGCGTTCACAGTCCGACGAATCCTCAACTCCAGGCGGGTCCAGGGTGCAACACAGTACCTAGTAGACTGGGAGGGGTATGGCCCAGAAGAGCGCTCTTGGGTGCCAGCCCGGCACATACTAGACCCCGAACTTGTTAGAGAGTTCCGGACTAGCCGCGAGGCTGGCACAGGAACGTCAGGGGATGCCCCTAGAAGGAGGGGTACTGTAACACGGCCACCCATGCGAAGGGCAAGTCGGCAGATGACTAGGCAGATTTATAGACAGGCAGAGCAGCGGACGGCCGTGGTTGCTAGGCAACCCCGCCATGTTGCGAATCAGAGGAGACGTGCTACACCTGTCCAGTAGGTTATTTAAACCCCCAGAAACCAGCACACAATGTGCGAACATTAGATAGCACCAGGTAATAGAGCGCTGCTCTGGTATAGGAAAAAAGAGAAAAGTGAAAAAGTGAAGAAGAGAAAAGTGAAAAAAGTGGAAACAAAAAGAGATGGGAAAACCATCAAAAGTGAATATAAGAGCTTCTTATATTTCTTCATAGTAACACACACCCGTACCTTGCACTGCGTGGTGCTCACGCGAGCCAATCACCCTTGGCCAAAATAAACACCCAACGTCCCAACGCTCCTCTCTAAGTCCTGCGTTGGGGCTCCCACACTTAACAACATACTTGGTGGCGCCATACATAAGCCGCCCCTCGTAACACAACCAGCCTTTATTTCTACCAGTGGTTAAACGTAAACATGAGGAATTGTATGAAAATTTAAAATAGAAAATACTGACAGATTGTCATGTTAGCGTTTTTAAAATAACATTAGCTGCAAACTTATACAGTATTGGAAATGATTGTGCATCTTATTTAATGGATTTAAGAAATGAAAACATGCAAGTAAGCAAAAATTTATTCTTGTTATTCACTATAGTCACATTTATTTGCATTTCAGGGTTTTATAGTGTAGTTTTCCTGGCAAATGGACAAAAGAAAACCAAGACATCAGATATGCACTATAGCAACAAGTTTTGAAATGAGAAAAAAAAAAAAAAAAAAAAACTTAAGGACAAATTATATACAATTCCAAAATCTTTTGTGGTTTGTTATTGTCCCTTCATCCAATGAGAAATTGTTATAATTTTTTCACAAGAAAAAAAAAAATCTTTCAAAATTGGAAACATTTTCTGAAAGCATTCACATTTTATTGTAGAATTGAAAATCACAAAAAAAAACATGAAAGAAATAAAAACTTAATTCTTTAATCACAACAGTAAAACTATTCTCACTATTGTCACATATAACAATTAAAAAGACATTCGATAACAGCAATTTAGCCTCATTTCATAGCAAATAATTATTAGCATTTAGAGTATGAGGAATTCTTATCATATAATCAATCACTCATAGAAAAAGTCAGTTTTTTATTGATGGTGTGAATGAATAAAATAATAAGAAGTACTGTACATCAGCAGGATGAACTCTTGAAACATGAAATACTGCACAAGACAGTGAAAATTAAGACAGTGAAAATTAAGTTGGCGTGAATATTATTTTTTTTTTTTTTGTGCATTTTTACGCCAACTGGCTGTTAGCATTTAAGTATAACTAGTTAAAGACAAATGTACTAAGACACTTAATTATGCAAAAACTGGTTGTTTGATTTTACATGCTCGGATTTGTACGATCTTTGCTCTCAGATTCGCAAAACAAATCAGAGCTGGCTATGTAAACTTACCAGAGACAAAAAAAAATTAAATGAACAATTTCTACTAGTTCCAAGCTTCTGTTTTTTTTTACTTAATTTAATTAAATTTTTTACATTGTTTTTAAGAGGTTGTATATGACTGGATAAAATGAAACCATACCTGGGTTTCAACTATAGGTTTTTCTTCAATTATGACATAAAACGTAGAAATTGCGAGAAGGAATGAAATGTGTGAACATAGAATTAAAATTATTCACACCACATACAGCACATGATGGATTTATTTTTGTCAAACCAAATTTGAATAAAAGTAAGGAAATGTTCAATTCAAATGTCATAGTAACTGCAGGAAAATTCATGCTCTTGTATTGCAAATGTTGACACTAAAAACACTTTCATTAACATTGATCCTGACTTTTGGAAAGCTTTTACAACCTCTGTTTAAAACAAATGGTCCAGAAACAAGTGGTTTTGTTAGGAGCTGTGAAGTAATTAATTACAAATTCTCTCATTACCAAAATCTGAGTAGTTTTTTTTTTTTTTTAATCATTTAAATTTTTTTCTCAGGTGTTGTTTTTTATTATCAAGTCATTTAGAAACGGTGTTCATTGTAAGTGTTGTAACAATAGTTTGCCTGATGGCAATTCATCTGTTTAGTGTCATATCAGATTGCATAGTGTATAACTGGCATGAGCTGCTACTGATCATGGAGGTTGTTGGGGCCCTCAATTAGCATTAGCATTAAACCAGCCAAATATCTTCGGCCTTACCTGCGAGAGCTTATTAAAATCATGACCAAGAAGGGCAGTAGGGTTCGTGTGTCATGCTGGGTTTGCCTTCCAAAGTCCGTCCATGATTCAGAAATCAGTCTATGATTTGACCAAATATACAGCGCTAAATTTTATGCTAGCTCAGTTAACTAGGAGAAAGGCAGTCACAGGTTAAATAAAATAAAAAAATAACACTTACCAATGTAAATATTATTGAAAAAGCTACTTTTTTTTTTTTACTTAAGCCTAACAATAATCTAGTTGCAAGTTGTGAACTTTGAAAAATGAACTTTAAGTCTCCAAGAATCGAAATGAAATGTCCTGTTTTAGAAAAGAAAAAAAAAAAACAGCTCTTTGAGTCACACTGCTGAGTACATTATTTTTAACGGGTGTGTTTATTTTTGGTGCGTTTTGATCTCCTTCTGCAGTTCCTTTACGTAGACGTGGTCCTTTCCATGAACAACCTCCATAATGGCCAAAGCCTAAGGTAAAACAAACAAACAACAAACACATAAACAACATAAGAAAACTGAACTTAAATTGGAAGTATGCTAATTTTCAAGTACATTTCAATAAGCAATCTGGGACATTTATTTAAAACACATGAAAATCCAGAATTCATATAAAAACAAAGCTGACCTTTTTGAGGGCAGTCGCTCCTGCAGACGCTCGGTCCAGAGCCACGTAGAGTCTCCCCAGCTTCAGATACATCGAGGCGACGTTCAAGGAGTAGGCTGGATACAGCTGCCTGCACGAAGCATACAGTACTCTCACGTTCACAGCCTTATGTGTTTAAGCAGCTTTTATTACAGGAATTACAGTTAACTTTTATTTAATATTACAATCTGATCATTTTGATTTAGAATTATGAACTTCCATAATTTCTGTTGATTGTGTAAAGCTGCTTTGGGACAATAACAATTGTTAAAAGCGCTATACAAATACAATTTAATTAAATATTGAATATTGAATTATTATACTGTATGCATCAGCAAACAAATCATTGAAAGTAGAAATAATTAATTTCATATGTCATTAAATTATCAACATAAATGATCGACATTTATTTAGTTGCTATTGTTCAATGCCTCTATCCCATCAGGTTGATGGTATTTGTATAATTGCAAGAAGTGTTCAAGTCAAACCGAGACTTTTGAATAACAGAACAGAGTTATGAGAGTAAAAACTCCCTTTATTTCTCTATATAATCCGCTGCTACACTAATGCACTTATCCCAGCGTTTCACTAGTGTTTTCAGAAAGTTTTCTCAGTACACCGCAGCCATGATCAGACACCCTGCTTCACATCTGAAACTCTGGCCTCCCAGGAACTCCTTTAAATGTCCCAAACATGTGAAAATGGTTTGGAGCGAGGTGAGGACTGTACGGGGTCATGTGGCAATAACTCCCGGGGGAGTTCCTGTAACATGCAGGTGGTGCTGATGAATGATTGTGTGTACAGTTCCCACAGAGAGATGCGTTTAAATCACAACTTTACAGCATGTTATCCATCGATTTTGATGCAGTGAAAATCGCTCCCAGCCACCTCAACCGAGATCATCATTCTAAACACTGTACTGTGCTTCAAGTCAATCGCTTTTAAACCCACATTAAAAAGAAATGTATCAAATCTCAAGTCCCGGTTTGACTTGAACGCCCGTAGTGTATGTGACTTCCGATGAAAACTAGTTGCACTAACATTAATCTGGGTGTTTCACAGTGTCTCATAATGTTGAGTTTCTGTGCGATTCCAATCATTTTGAAAGTGTACATTTTTCCCCCATAATGTGTGCAAACTCCAACCTGAACGGCTTTATGACTTTCTCTCCGTAGTTCACGGCGCCGTCATAATCCTCCATGTACATGCACACTCCCATGGCCTGGTACATCATGTGCAGCATGTAGACGTTGGAGTCCTCAAACAAGGAGCCCATTTTGTCCATGCTGTGCTCGCATATCTCCAGCAGCTCTGCAGGGGGTGCTCAAGAGTCAAGGAGATACAATTCACACAAAAACAACACACACTCAAACCTGGTTCCTCTAATACTGTACCTACTGTACACAATCAGCATCTACTGTATATCCGTACATCATGTCCTTCTGCATCTACAGTAGATTGGAATTGTCTAGAAAATAGAGACATAATTTGGTCCAGGAGAAAAGGATATTTTTCTCCTGTTTGGCTCTGCGGAAGTCCTCGATGGCGTTTCGCGCGTAGCGAAGCATTTCCCTGATCTCCTCTGAGCGTGGTTCATCACCGTCAACCTTTCTCTGTTTCAGTTTTACCTTGTCCTATAGCACATACACACACATACACATGAGCACCAGAAGCTCTTAAATAAAGTAGGATTTAGCAATTTTACTAAACTGACGCTAAAAGTGAATCATGAAAATTGTTCAAGTAAACACGTCACACACCTTGGATTTGGTTTTGCACTCTTTGCAGTCGCAGGTAAAGTAGTACGAATCTCTGAGTCTCTCCATTCTGTCTTCTGTCGGGTAGAGCAAGTCGATATAGCTGGTGAATATCTGTACACACACATGCGCACACAAATACACAATTATAAGCTCTTGCATATGCAAAGAACCGCTAAGGAACCTTTAACTATGAGAGTTTTGTCCCAAGCTATTAGAGAACATCAGGATTGGTTTCAGGGCTGAAAGTTTCCCTTTTCTACTCTGACCTTTGACCTGAATGAGCTGGCTGTGCTCTCACCTCCTCTCCAGTGCTGATATCCTTCACAGCTCGAACCTCTGCCGTAGTTCCTCTGTAGGTGACGATGACGTTGGGGCAGCAACTGTGATTTATCAGCGCAACACTGACGAAAAATTAAATAACGAAATGAGGTTGAAATGTATGATGTACTGTAATATAAGTTCGAATGGCTAAAAAGGTTCATCTTCTTACTCTGGGAAGACCGCGGATCCTACATGGGAAAGCTCCTCGTCCTCTACTGTGAAGCCGTTACAGTGCACCTGCGTATGTGTGTGTGTGTGTGTGAAATAGAAACCAAAGACAGCCATTTTGAGTTTGTCATCCAGTTCTATTTCCAAACCTGTGCCCGGATCCAATGTCATAGCAAGAAAGAGAAAGAGAACCCTTAATAGAGTAAAGGTGAAACAAGCCAGATGTGTACCTGAGCAAACAGTGTAATCAGTGCACGGTGATCAGGGAAGTCCAGATGTTTGGAGTAGAAGTGATGCAGTTCAGCTATGTCTGCCTCATTCATCTCCCTTTTCTCATTGTCCAACTGATCCAGGTCTGAGAGAGCGATACAGAGATGAGTCAGACACAGGGGATGAGATTGTGCTTATGATTACGGTTTGAAGAAACTGCAGACGTTGCAGAAATGTCGAGACACAACGGTAGCAGACCGATACACCCCATGTCCTGGATCCTGTCTCATAGAAAGGAGCAGCTACTTCTCCACTTTAACCACAGCCACAGATCTACATTCTTAAATCTGTTACGGATATTCCAATTTAGTGTGAATAAACAACAACAACAACAATAATAATAATAATAATAATAAAGCAATTCATCAGTGATCACTGTGTGCTTTCTCCATCCTGGTTGTGAAATCCAGTAGAGGAGAAAATTAGAAATAGAATGAAAATAGATATAATTTGTATAAGGAAATTGAGCATAAAATAACAACACTTGTTAACACTAACACTAACAACTATAGTGTTAAACTGATTAGAAAAAAAAAGCAATTTGGTTTTGAAAGCTGAATGAAACCAAATCCTGATTGAAATGTAAATGAAAAGAATTGTGGAATAGAACTGAATGCTAAATTCGAATGAATTGGAATGGAATGGATTGATATGTAAGGCCAAAAAGCATGTACTTAACACTGTGTAAAAAAGTGTCCAAAGAATGTTGCAGGAATGGGGTCAAAATGAAAAAAATGTGCATTTATCAAGGTCATGCTATAGGTTCTCAATGAGTCTATCCATGCTGTCATTAATTCTCTATAATGCTCACAAGGTCCAGTGAGATCGGACCGAGTTATTACTATGTCCGATCAGAATTAATAAAAGGCTTGGAATAAATACTGTGACGCATACAGTGCTTTGTTGATACATGATGGTGTGACTGCTTACTCATTTATTTATTTCTTTTTTTGTGAACTTAGTGGGAATGTGGATCAGTGTGACGGAAAACAGAATTGAAAGGAATACTGACCTGAATGTTAAATATAATAGTAAACAGAATGAATTGTTGGAACCAAATAGACCTGAATCCTGAATAAAATGGAATACATTGAAATTGGAACATAACTGGTATGTTGAACAAAAATGGATTTCATTCCAATATGTATAATGTATATCCAATGCTGCCTGTGATGTTTATTGGAATATTTAATAACACGGAATGTTGTATGGAATGTTTAACAATGGAATGTTGAATGGAATGTTTAATAACTTGGAATGTTTAAAAATGGAATTCTGAATAGAATGTTTAGTAACATGGAATGTTGGATGGAACGAAATATAATTTCAAAAACGTTCCAAATAGGAATTTAAAAGATTGGTATGTTGAACAGAATTGAATGAACCATGGAATGGAACGCTGATAAGAATGGTGAATAGAAAGTTGAATGGAATGTTTAATGAATTGGAATGAATTGTGGAACACGATTTAATGTTGAACAGAAAGTACATTGGAATTGAATGTTAAATGGGATGAATTGCTGACAGTAATTCAGTGCTGAATGTTAATGGAATGGAATGCTGAATGCAATGGATTGTTGAATATACTGTAACTGAAAGCTGTATGAGATATGTTCAATATGTTGAACAGAAATGAACGGAAACGAAAGCTGACTTTAATGGAATATTGAATGAAATTAAACCTGCTGAATGCTAAATGGATTGGAATGAAAATAAACAAATTTAACAAATTAAACAATTTTAACAAAATGAAATTCAATATAAGCACTTAATAGAATGGTATGGTGTATTGGAAGGCTGAATAGAACTGACTTCTGAACGGGATGGTAAATAGAGTTGAACAGAATGCTGAACCACATGACTTGGCATGGAATGTTGAGTGGAAAGTGATTAGGTAATGGATGTTAAATGGAATGGAATGCTGAATGAAATGTTCATTGTTGAACATAATGATTAGGGATCAGTAGGCAGTGTTTATATCAGTGTCTGGCCAGGAATTAGATTACTGAAAGGATGGGAAGAAAACTTGTGCAGTATAAATAGAGACAAAGTCATGTATTGATAAGAAAGAAGATAGATGAGAAGATGAGATGAGAAGAAGAATAAATGATGGTGACGAGAATGATACTTACTGGCCTCCAGATCCTTTAACAGGAGCAGTTTTTCTGATGCACTCCTCTCTTTCAGAACTTTCTGCATGGAGAGGGAAATAAAATGTTGAATAGAAATATCGCACTTGAACGTTTTCCAAAT
>JAQMYG010000012.1:34550770-34563388 GCA_030014215.1 Clariallabes teugelsi
CTTAAGTAAAAGTAAAATTACAGATTTTAAAAACTACTTTAAAAAGTAGAAGTACACAAAAAATCTACTCAATTAAAAGTAATGCGAGTAAATGTAATTCATTACTTTCCACCTCTGAGTATAGTATTGGTATAGTATGGAATTTGTATAGAACATTATTGACACAATATTGACACATTCTAATCTTAATGAAGTACAGTAGAGTTTTAAAAAATATATTAGCTTTTAATCAGTGATTAGCTTTGTCCTAACATGCTTCAGGCTAACCCCTTACTGCTTTTTGGTAAAAAAAAACAAAAAAAAAAACGTAACTCTTTCACTAAATTTATGGCATAAGATATTGAGGTCAAGACTAAAAGTCTACAGGTAAAATTTAGTATGGTGTAGTATAGTACAATATAGTATAGGGTATTATGATATATGGTACAGTGAAGTAGACTGAGAATGAAGTTACATATAAGTTTAGCCACAGCAAAATATGGTACAGCACTGAATAGAATGCTAGAGTATTTTTATATATTGCACTTTAAATGAAAATAATGAAAATAAATAAATTCATAAATAAATACATATTTCTAAAAGTAGTATTGTTAGAACATAGTATTAGTGTAGTATGGTTTATTGGTACAAAATTGTATTAGTGTGGTCTTGAATTATTGTAATAAAGAGCATTTATGTATCATTGTATTTGTTAAGCATAGTATAATATACTGTAGCATACAGTAGCGTAACACAGTAGAGTACAACATAATATAGTACAACATAGTATAATACAGCATAGTGTAGCACAGTATAACATATAGTATAGTACAGTGTAGTGTTGTATAGCATAGCATGGCATAGCAACAACTGTGATTAGTTTTGTCAATTCTCTAGAGCAATCTAAACCACTGTACTATTATGTACTATAATATGCTATACTGACATATCATACTATACTGTATATTTTACAATTCCAAGACTATTCCACACACATCCTAAACTATACAAATATTATGCTATACCAACACCATAATAAACCAACACTAAACTATCCGAATACTATACCATACTGATACTATACTTCACTAAAACTATATTATAATAATATTGTGCCAGTACTGTACTGTTCTAATACTGTATCATACCATCCCAGTTCTATATTATACACATTTTTATACTATACAGTACCAACACAGCTGTACCAACACAATACTATACCAATCCCTTACTAATAATATACAAAATATATATTACATTAAGACTGTACTATACAGATAATAAAATGAACAACAATATTATAGGCCAATACTAAACCTATGCTACACTATATTAATTCTACTTTTTACCCCCAAAAAATCTGTCCTTATACTATACTATACTATACTATACTATACTATACTATACTATACTGGTCCTACAATATACCTACAGTACACTATACTGTACTGTATGTATATACTATAAGTTAACTAAATGCTATACTATAAGTGTACTATATTTATACTATACTGTACTTATATTTTACTATACTTACATCATACAATATTAATATAACATGATACTATATTAATAGTTGATACTACTGTACAACACTATTTTGAAATCATAATACGATAATACTATACTAAACCAACAATATATTAAATCAATGATATATTGTCCTATACTTATAGATCCCTGCTTTCTGTACAGTTCTATAAGATTTTTTTATTGTACCCATTTTATTTACTGTACTATAAATATTATATTTACTATAGCATACTATACAGTGCTGTGCCATAGTTTACTATATGCTATGCTATATTATACCTAATATATTAACTTAAATGACAAAGCTTTTCCACAGTGCTCTATTCTATTCCACTTTACTATACTATATTTGTTTTACAGTACACTACTATAATGTATTATAAAAAGGTGGGCAAAGTACACAAAACCAGAGATTCTCTGGGGAAAATATTACTCAAAGTAAAAGTAGAAGTTGTCCATTTACTTGTGTACTGGAGATAATATAAAAAGTATGGTGATAGTGTTACAGTAGCTCACAGTAAATCTTTTCATAATAAAAATCTCTCTCTCTCTCTCTCTCTGCTTCCTGATTGTCTGAAACCAGCTCCGCTTCTGATTTCAAACACCTGTTACGTTATTACACATGTCCCGAAGGAAAGGGAAGTCATGGAATTATGCCTCATACTCAACAGGTGGCAAAATTCTCACTTCAAATACTACACACCACTGACGACAGGTTACGCGATGCCATGCAGAAACGTAAGGAAGTAAAAGCACAGATATTTTGCTGTACTTTTGATCTGAGTAAAAGTAAAAAGGTGCAGAAATGTGAAATATGTACTCAATTAAAGTAACGAAGTACATGTACTCAGTTACCTTCCACCTTCCACACTACACTACATTTCAGCTCTAGAGTATTAAACTAATCAAAATTTACAGTTAAGCTTTGGTTGTTTTAAACTTATTAATCACTAGCATCAGTCTGCTCACATCGAGTCTCCTTATACACAGCAGAATTCTTTTGTAAACCAGAATCATCTTCTAAATACAGTACTTGTTTTTGGGATCTGTTTTACAGAACTTTTTTGCATGGAAATAAAAGTTCTTACCTGACATTCCACGTTGCAGTAAAACGCTTTCTTGCATTTTCCACATTTAGAAAGACCCTCTTTCCTATAGGAAAGAAACCACAAGATGCATTTTTCAACAGACGAGTCATGCCCACACACACACACACACACACACACACACACACACATACTCTTCCAATGGTCATTGGGCCAAGAGCATATGGCGTACACACACACACACACATAATTCAGCTATGACGTGGCTGCCAAAACACACACACACTTAGACTGGTGCAGTATTACACCACATGGTACTGTGTGTCTGCACAGAGGCCAGAATAACACACTTTTATCGCACTGCAGGATGAAAATACCCAGTGGCATATTTAGAAAGCGCTGACACCACAAGCGGCAGATGAAAGTATGGCATGTTCCTATAGTGTAACACAAGCGCTGAGAAGAAAACAAAATCGCAAACTCTGTCTGATTGTATTATTCATGCTAAGGATCTCTTTTCTTTCTCTCTGGCACCAATGACGTCATGGCCATTAGCAGATGATGTCCAAAAACTGATCCTGGATCAGCTACAACATCGACAATCAATTCCCCTTCAAATATTTAACCTATTCAAACGTAGCTGTGTCGCTTAGCTATGGTGGTCCCTTTCACACTCCGCATCTGTTTAAGACATTTGTCGCTCCGTGGGTGTGAGGAAGCGTTTGACTTTTCTAGCCTTGATTACCACAAAGCGAAAACAAAGACTTTCTGCGATATATTTAGACGTGACCTTTGACTGACATTTGAGCACATTTGGAGTCGATGGCTGAAAACGCTGCTGATTTATTTATCGTTTGCTGCAATAAATGTCCTGATTATGAATTTTCACAAGGCGTCGATTTATTCTCTTAAGAGAATCACAGGTTGTTATTAATATGTTTGTTTGTTTTTTTCCTCCATAGAAAAGTCTACAGTCTCTCAGGAACATCACTAGGTGTACTGTCCTGTCATGTTAACTAAAAGACATCACTGAGACGCGTATAAACGTGTAAAAACACAAACACGATAAAAATTTACACACGGGTATGGACATGCTTTAAGATGAAGAGGAAGTAATTAAAACCTGCCACTAGTGAACATGAGCAGCCTGGATCATCCTCCCTACACAGCTGCAATAAGTGGTTCAGTAAAGCGTTGCAGTATTGTTATTATTCCACTCCAGTGCACTCAGGAGCACTCAAACAGGGGTAATTAGGTTGCCTCTGCAATGCAGTAATCAGGATGCATGACACTTCCGCACACTTTCTTCACTTCCCCTTGAAGGTGAGAATCCAGGATGATTAGGCCCTGTCCTATTTCTTCCCTCTCATGCCCTTGCTCTGACTCCCTACCTGCCTGAAAAAAGAAATCTGTGAACGAGAGATTGCATTTGGACAGAGTGCCTCGAGCTTTTAACGTCCTTACCACCTGGATACCACAAAACTCTCCAAGGAGGCAAAAATGAAACGGAATGTTAAAAAAAACATTAAGCTTTTCTTAAAAGACAAAAGTGTTAAGCTAAGTAGGCAGCACGGAGGCTTAGTGGTTAGCACTCTCGCCTTCCAACTCAACATTCCGGGTTCAATTTCCTCCTGTGCTTGGTGGGTTTCCTCTGGGTTCTCTGGTTTCCTCCCAAAGAAATGCGGATTAGACTAATCAGCGTCTCAAACTACCCGTAGTGTGCCCTGCGATGGATTGGTACCCCGCCTTGTGATCTACGTCTCCTGTGATAGGCTCCTGCATACATAATAAAGCGGTATATACTGTAGGATTCGTGAGGGAGTTAAGCAAAGTATATGAGGACTGCTCTTGGGACATTTTATTTTGTCCACATGACCTAATTTTTTCTTCTCGGATGATTTACTGATCCTCTCTCACACCCTATTTACTATAGACCGGGCTATTTTTAGCAGACGGATCCATTTGATAATTATGCCTGAAATCCCATAATGTACCATAACACAGTACACAGTCCAAATGACATACAAAATGCACAATGAGACGCAACTTGTCATGTTATTGAGAAACCCTCCAACCTTGTGACCAATCAGAATCAAGAATTCCAATGCAAAGAGATAATAATACTGTATATACTGTACTATGAGTATATCATATATCATACTGTACAGTACTGTATATAGATCATGAACTGAATATAGTGTCATAAATATTCATAGACAATAACTTCACCAGTTTTCTCCGCACCATTCCTCCGATCTAGCAGAAGAAGCAGAGCCCACTGTGTTACACGGTACCTTACCACATATTGCTTCACTATACTGTAGGTAATACATCCAAACCAGTGCAGGAACTCGAGCCAGAAATATCTTTTACAGAGACCGGCCGTGCTTAGGCCATGCCCAACTGTGGTCATGTGTAACCAGACCTCTGCACTCAACAGCAGCTGTCTCGAATCGAGGATAATTTCTGTCTTATGAATATTTCATGTAAAGTTAATGTGATATGATCACGAGCGTGATCCTGCATAGGCAAAGCCAGTTCATGTCTCGTCTCATGAGACGCTTCTTTCATGGCACACTGATGCAATGTAATGTAAAGATGTATACCATGACCATGCTTATTGCTTGGAGCAATATCAGACCAAATGTGAGTAAACAGGCTAGAGAGAATAAATGCATGGCTGCATTGATAATGCAAACTCTGTCGATGATCCTAAGGAACTTGTGCATGTGGATTTGTTAAGGTTCCATGAGAAGTGCATTAATGACAACTCTAGGCTTTAATACAATACAAAGGGGTGAAATGATCAAAGAAAAAAAGAAGAAGAAGAAAAAAAAACCGTTACACTCTTTAAACGTAACCTAGGATGGAACAAAGCACGCGCGCGGTCCGTACGCAAAGGCGCGTGAATAAAGCGCAGCAACGCATCCAAGCCTCAGCATGCATGCACGCGCGGTGCAACGGTCAGTTTTTTAATACACACCATCCTGATCCTTAATGCATATGCGTGCACGTCGAGGTCTCACCTCGCGAAGCAGTGCTCGCACGTGTAGCTGCGCTCGCTCACAGACAGCACGTGTGAGTACGCGGGGCACGCGAAGATCAGCTCGCCCACCCGGTAGGCTCTGTGCACGCGCAGCCCCCTGCCTTTCCCGGGGCTCTCGAACCGCTCCAGACCGGCAATGCCATCCGCAGTCATCTCTAATGTCCCTGCGTGAAAATGCGCAGTGGACTCGGTGCAGAAGCGCGCGCGTCTCTCTCTCGCTCTCTCTCTCCCTCTACATCACAGGAAGAAACCTGTCTCCTCAGTGGACAAGTCCAAGGTCCGCCCACTGACACACACACACACACATACACACACATCCAAGATCTTCCCCTTATCTTTCCCCAAGTAAAATATGCAGCGTGGTGATGTATCCGTGCCTCTTTCTAGTAATGTAATGAATCTCATTTATATAATAAAGGGAGCCTGGGGTTGGTTGCCACATGGACCTGAAATCTTCATGCAATTCTACAAAGTCATCAGTGTTATTACATTCTTTCTGCTTTCAATACTCTTTGTTCCCAGGGCCTTACGCTGCTTGATTGGATTTCTTGGTCAGACGGTCCCTCAAGTACTACTCATCTTCAGTTATGCATGCTACTCTCCTTCATAACGTACTCACATCTCACAGCCATATTTATTTATCTACAGTACTCGCCATGTGGTGGCACGGTGGCTAAGAGGTTACCTCCAGGGTCTGGGTTCGATTCCAGTCTCGGGGCGCGTGTGCATATACTGTAGTTTGCATGTTCTCCCCTGCTTGGTGGGTTTCCTCTGGGCACAAAGGTTTCCTCTCACAGTCCAAAGACATGCAGATTAGGCTAATAGGCTAATTGACATTCCCAAATTGCCGGTAGTGTGTGAATGCGTGTGTGAATGTTGACTGGATGTCCTACCACAGTTGTGTATCCACCAATATTCATCCTCATTCATCAAAATTTGGCATATATTCATTTTGACTACATTATACATAATCTGTAATTGCAACTACATGTTTATTGTCTATTATGTTACTATTCTTGCTCCTGGGAATTTCATTCAGGTTCAATAAAATATCTATCTATCTATCTATCTATAGAAAATTTCTAAAGGTACTAATGTTTATCACAAAATCAGCATTCACACATATGCCATATAGAACCCATACATATAGAGCACAATTGATTCATACTGTGCCCAGGAATGATTGCTAATCCCATCCTCCCCATTCCCTCACTGGCCAACGTAGACATTATTTTTTGTGCCCCGTTCTCAGGCACACTCACGTAATTAGACCCTCCCATACAGCAGGTGGCAGTGTAGGTCAGAGGATGAGATTGGTGCATGCTAAGCACATTTTTCAGCAGACCCATGGAGAATGTCTCTCCAGACTGGAAGTCAGTACAGCTACTTACTGTAGTAGGCTACAGCCATGCTTAAACCAAGATTTAAAAAAATATATATATATCATGTTTTAAACAACTTGCGGCTGCATAGTGTTAGTGGGTAGCACTGTCGCCTTGCACATCCAGTGTAGGGGTTCAATTCCCAATTTTGGGTTCTGTGCGCATGGAGTTTATATGTTCTCCCCATGTTTGGTGGGTTTTCTCCAGATACTCCGGTTTCCTTCCACAGTTCAAAAACATGTAGGTTAGGCTAATTGGGGTTCCCAAATTGCCCGTAGTGTGTGAATGACAATCGGGCATCAAGCTGGCAGCCCGACCAACAGAAATGGCGGATATATCTAAAGGGTGGGGAGTATCCATCTCCCGATGTGTTGGATGGCATGTGTAATGGCTAGGTTACTCCTATAACTATAGGACATTTAAGCAAGCAAGAATTCAGTTTTTATACACAGGTGTGGACTTAAACCAACTGGTCCTATAAATTAGTTACTCTTGGTTTGTGTACAATGATAAATGTTTCTATACTAGGTATTTTGGGTAACAGCATGTTTGTAGCTGCTAAACTGACCTGCAACTCACAAACTGAGCCAAAGGACAGAGCTGTAGAGCTGCAGAAATCTTATATGTTCTAGAAATCAGTGGCTCTTTTAAGCTGTGGTTCACTCACATGGGTTGTGTCCACTTGTCCAGTTAGTACATTTTCACTTGAAATCAGTCTATTCTGATGGGTCTTATGTCTTCCAGGATAACTCCACCCCCATCCACAAAGCACAACGGCTTACTGCACAGTTTGAGGAGAATGAAAACAGTATAAATCATATGCTATGCCTTTATACTCAACAGTTTTTGAATGTTTTGGACTAGCGCCATCTGTAAAAGACCAACTGAGAGAATATCTCCCAGTGGATTCGGGGCACTAGGCAGAGTACACCCTGGGCGTCCTGCCAGTCCATCACAGGGTACAAGCATGCACACACACAAACACTCACTCACACACTACGAGCAATTTGGAAACACCAATTAGTCTTTGGTTGGTGGTAGGGAACCCGCTGGAAACCCACCAAGCACGAGGAGAACATGCAAGCTCACTGCACACAGATCCGAGTCAGGAACCGAACCCAAACCCTGGAGGTGTGAGGCCACTAAGCAATGCTACTCTAATTTATCTAGGGCACTGCTCTTTCATCAATTATGCAGTAATTATGGTTAATTTATAAGTTATACTGTATATTATTTAATTCAAAAGATAGCATGGCAATGAATCTTATGTTGTTCTAATTTATTGGGAAAAAAGCATGATACTGTATATGATAAGCTTTTATATATTTCTTTTATATTTCACTACAGTATACTTAGTATGACTATTTTTAGGTGGGTTTACACAGAAGTTCAATTCAGGAACAGTCATGTGTTCTTTTAATAAACTGCAGTCCAGCCATTCATCTATAAAAAGATAATGACATCAGATACATGTGTCTAAAAATAGCAGCAGCATTCATCACTTCCCTATCTGTCTTGCCTGACTCAGTCAGGTTGGAGCAAATAAATTTCCCTTTGGGCTGTGCTCCTGCTTTCACAGCTGGTCTGTGAATATGCTCTCATTTTCTTTTCTTTCCTTTTTTTTTTTTTAGGCAAATGCTAAAAATGGTAGTAAAAAACTGCATCATATAAAAATTATTTCTTATGACTTTATAATTTTCATATTTAAATCTATTTTTACTAAGGACGTTGTTCTGATTTTTGTTACCTTACTGAACCCAGCAGCAGTGATTAAAAATAAAGGCTGTTCACTAGTGGAAGAAAAATAGCTCATTTATCTAGCATCCATTCAGCACAGACTGCAGTCTTCCCTTTAGCCTCTCTCTCTCTCTCGCTCTCTCTCTCTCTTTCTCTCTCTTTTCACTCTCTCTCGCTTTCACTAGGCTATTAATAGTGTATGTGTGCTCTCACACCATGCTGATATGATTCAACATTCATTTTTTGCACATCTTGTCTCCTTTTTTTGCCCAGTTTTCCTGCGGAACGTTGGCAGCATCCCCAACTGACAGACGCTCGGCCTGCACAAATGAAAGAGAGAGAGAGAGAGAGAGAGAGATTAAAACCATATTTCTAAAAAGGAATCTGAGAAAACTCTTTCTAATGCCGAGATAATGCAATATGCACAATACAAGAACTCACAATACAAATCTGGTTATTCTCAAATCTGACAACAAATAGAAAATATAAGCTTCAGGCATCAAATAATCTTATTTTAAATGCTCTAAGGCTGTCTCAATGTTTGTGCTTTCTTTAGACAGGCTGAATTTATCTCGGCCCATAAATATTGGCAAACCACCGAAGTGAAAAGAATTAATCATAGTGTTACAGCAAAGCAAGGTCTTCAGAATGGAAGAAGCTTGTGTTCTCCAATAAGTGGTGAAGGACTTTGAGCAGAGAGAAACTCAGTCACATGGGAGCAGTGGGAGCAGAAGCATACTGTAGATGCAGAGCAATGAAAGTGTCGTTCTGTTGTTTAACAGCTGTTTTAGAAAGAGAAGCAAACCAACAAGTAAGCTACTATATTATTGAACAATAATTCAAAGACAATGCAAAGATTCCAAACAACTCAAATCAGCTTAACAAATTAACTCAACTAAAAGCAACAGCTCAGGTTAACAAATCAACCAAGCAGCTTGATTTATTTCTAAACCTGAATATATCAACTATTAAACTCTGTTCGGATCAACAGCAAAACATAGTTGGAAAACTTAACCCAGCATACAAATACAACTCTATTAAACAACTCAACTCAGTCAACTCAGTTGAACAACTTACCTCAGCTCAACAATTTAACTCAGCTCAACAACTCAGCACAGTAACTCAATTTAGCTCAGTAATTAACCACTTCCATAGCACAACTCAGCTGAACAACTCAACTCTGCTCAACAACTCAGATCAACAAACTCAACTCAATACTTAAATTTAATATCTCAGCTCACTAGTTTAGCTCAACAACTGAAACTCAACTTAACAACTCAACTGAACAACTCAACTCACTCATAACTCAGCTCAATAATTCAAGTGAGCTCAACAACTCAACTCAAAACTTCAACTCAATAAATTAGCTCAACAACTTAAACTCAGCTCAACAACTCAACTGAACAATTCAACTCAACTCAAAACTTCAACTCAATGATTTAGCTCAACAACTTAAACTCAGCTCAACAACTCAACTGAGCAATTCAACTCACTCATAACATAGCTCAATAATTCAAGTCAGCTCAACAACTCAACTCAATAATTTAGCTCAACAACTTAAACTCAGCTTTACAACTCGGCTCAACAACTCAACTGAAAAACTCAACTCGTCTCAACAACTCAACTCGGCAACTTAACTCAGCTTAACTGAACAACCCATCAGAGGTCAACTCAATTCTACAACTCAACAACCTAACTTAAGAATCCGTTTTCTATATACCATGTATTTGTGTCTTAAACAGAGATTAATATTATTAACACACATATTGCACAATAAAAAGATTAAAGGAAAAAAAAATAGGAATGTACTTCTGACATGAATATTCCCTACAAGCTGTTAAAATACTTAATGTCTCATTACCACAACCAAATAAAAAGTGCCGCAACAGTTCTTTGAATAACAGAGCATCAAACTGTTTGCAGGGTGACAACCTCTAAACCCCTCCATGATGCCAGATTGAACCTATCTTTTTAAGAATCCATAAACCAATACATTGAATATATTTATTTCATCCGATTGTATAAAATAATACATTTTTATTGAGAGAGAAGAAGAGAGCATCAGGCTTTATTCCAAGCACAATTTCAGTAGTGGCAATATGGAAGTCTTGGGGGAGAAGGTGAAACTGCTTACAGCATGTTGCAGGCTACAACACCATTGTCACTCCTTCAGTGCCAAGGAGACGAATGTTGTCTACAGGAGAGGGAGAAGGGAGGATGTTCCCTTGAGCATTGTTTCTCCTACTGTGGAAAGGCTGAAACTCCTTGGAGTCCTTATCACACTAATGTGTGCAACTTGTGCTTTGTTGAAAAGGCACAACAGCACCTCTGATATCTAAAAATAAGTATTAAAAAAAAATAAAACTGAAGAAAGGCAATCTGTCCCGTCAACAACTTTCCAACTTGCACAGGTGCATAGAGGAGAGCAGGCTGCCCAAGTATTGCTCAAGGGCGAAAAACAGTCCAGTCCAGTCCAACCCAGGAGCTGCTCTCTACAGAGTCACTGAGGTGACATCGCAGTTAGTTAAAAAAAAAAAAAAAAAAAGAGTAGCCACAAAATGATTAGATAATATATTATAGCCAGGAGTATTATTTTAGTGGCCTCTGGGATACTTAGCATGGGGCAGCTAATGTTTTTTTAAATGCCACATATCCAGTCAACGGATTGGCTCAATATAATTATATAATTATTTGTGGTCATTTTGTGGCCTCGAAACATTAACTTGTGGTCCAGTACTGTATGTTCATTTGTGGCCACCATGTGGCTCCACCTCAGCAGTGCTGTATCTATACTGTATTTACAGTTAACATTGTTGTGAAGATGGTGCACATGGTGAAGTTTTGTTTGTGTTATAGTTTGTGTTTATGACACACCATCTCCTAAAACACATCAGCAAGTGTGGTGAAGTTGATAAAGTTTGAGGGAGAGATTTGAAGATTGAATGAGACTGGAATAAATTAGCCTCAACGCTATTAGCAAAACTAAAGAATCTAGCACTGGATACCAAAACAAGCATATGCTAGTAAACAATATTTTTTTTGAGTATACTTATTTGATGCTATTGAGCAAAGTTCAGCCAGTCAGCATGCAGAGAGAGATGTAAGAGATTCTTACAGACAATGTTAAACAATGTTTTGCTAAATGGGGCCAGGGGAAGCTCAGTGGTTAAGGCATTGGACTACGGTTCGGAAGATCCCAGGTTCAAACCCCACAACCACCAAGTTGCCACTGTTGGGCCCTTTAGCAAGGCCCTTAACCCTCAACTGCTCAAATGTATAATGAGATAAAAATGGATAAGAGCATCTGCCAAATGCCTAAATGTAAATGTCTAAATTCTTCTAATATAAGACTTACTCACTTACGCATCATTTATACCGCTTCATCCTGTATACAGGGTTGCGGGGGGGCCTGAAGCCTATCCCAGGAAATTTTATTGCACAAGGCGCTGTACATCCTGAAGGGGTTGCCAATCCATCAGAGGGCACACAAACATACACATACTCACATGCTCGTTCACACACTACGGGCAACTTGGTGACCCCAATTAGCCTAATCTGGATGTTTTTGGACTGTGGGGGGAAACTGGAACACTCGGAGGAAACCCACCAAGCACGGAAAGAACATGCAAACTCCAAGCACACAGACACCCCAGGTGGGAATCGAACCCAAACTCTGAAGGTACAAGGTGACAGTGCTAAACACTACACCACTGCTGCACGATTTCACTGCCTTTTAAAAGAACTGAACTTACTAATTGAAATAAAAATGTTTGTACATCCTCAACTTTTTCTACTCAAAGTTATTTTTTCTTGTCATGGATGTTGTCGCATGTTGCTCAGCTATCAAAAAAATTATAATAATAAATAATAATAATAATAATAATAATAATAATAA
>JAQMYG010000012.1:34563488-34587676 GCA_030014215.1 Clariallabes teugelsi
ATATTAGTTAGCAGCTTGCTAGCAGAGCAATATTAACACTTTCACTGACTTAAACTTAAACTAAATTTATATGGCGAAATTTCTGTTTATTCCATGTTCATACCCACATGTTTGAAACACACTGTTGAAGCCCTGAATTTATATTTAGCAACTGATTGACGTTGTGAAGTGACTCATGCCTTACAGCTGCTAAACACTGACCTCAGGCCAGACACCGTTCTCTCAGACACTGGAGATAACAAACCTGACGCTTTCCATGTCTGGTAAAATATTCCACCCAAACTTGTGTGTGTAGCAGGTGAGTGTTTGTGTGTGTATGTGTGTGTGTGTGTGTATGTGTGTGTGTGTGTGTGTGTGTGGACACAGGAGAAATGTTCACCCAGCTAGAGTGTGCCTTTGGCTGAATGCCTGATGTCAATATGCTTTTTAAAGCGTATTTATTCCACTCATACAGGATGACAAAACGAATAAATATTATAAATGTTAATCGTTTAGCAATTCATCCACCTCCAAGCATGTATCTGATTAAAATAGACTATACAAAGTGAATTCACACTTCACTAATAAAAATCATAAATTCTCACATTATTATGGCTGTTTACAATATATTTCAGCGAGGGGTGTTCAAGTTAAACTGGGACTTTTGATTGTGTGGAATGACAGAATACATAACTCCCTTTTATTTCTCTGCTGCTACACTAATGTTTCACAAGAAATTTCATCACGTCCTTGTTTTTCTTGAATGCCCCTCATATGTTTTCATATTTTAGTTACAATATGTGAAGGTAAACTTCTTTTTGAATAAATGACCAATATTTTTTCATATTTAATGTGGCACCATTCTGTCACTGGAGAAATTAATTGTCACTGAAGTCATAAACACAAGATATTACACCATAGATAATTATTCTAATAACCAGTTGCCATTGATTATGTCTGTCTGAAGGCAGAAAAAGTAGCATTTATAACCACACCAGTAGCGATAAATTATTTTCTTAAATTCTCCTAAACTTTAACTCATTAAATTCTCGTTAACGGGAAGATTACAGTATGTGGCTCCACTTACGGTTTTTAAATTATTCACAAGAAACCATATAAACTTGGTTTCGGGCCCAAAATACAGTTTTCCACACCCCTTTTTCCAGCTATGAGACAAACTTACTCTCAGAGAACACCTTAATTTTAAAATTAGAATAACAATTTCTACATAGCGTTTCACATTATTTGTACTAGCAAACGATGATTAACAAATAATAATAATAATAATAATAATAATAATAAAAGTTACACATGCATCTTTAAGGAGCATACTGTAGTTTCTTACTGTATTCTACAATACATTATACTGAACCAAAAGTCATTCACTCTGACACACTGACATCTAGTGGCAGATTGCGAGAAGTGCAGGTTAAGGAGGCAGTACCCAAATCTTTATTTCTTCTAACACGTTTAAGTAGAAGAAATGGCACGTATACTGTACGTGTCTTTTAAATCTACGTGACCTTTAAAAAGATGCACAAAAGGCTAGATAAAAAAAAAAAAACTTTGTGGTTCTTTGAAATTATTTTAAACAAATGATTTACTGTGTTGTTGGTGACTGGAATAAACATTTTTCCCCTTCTGGAATTGTTAGAATAAATAAATAAATAAATAAACAGCAGTTTATTGCACAAAACAATTTTCGGTTGTTATATACGGTATAACTTGAACGATTTGTCTTCTAATGTAGTGTAATTACACTGCTAAGTGCTGCCATCTTGTGGCAAACAAAGGAAGTTTTATTTTCTCCTACCGCGTTGCGTCTTACTTTTTCATTTTTATTAACAAATAAAGTCTTTAAGCTGATGATTCAGTTGTCTGATATCAATAAAATATATTAACCTAAAACAACTCTATCAATATAAAGCCATAAACCCTAAACGTCACTCACCTGAGACCAGGGGCGACTAGGGTTTTGAAAGGGGGGCACAGGGTGGACTAAGAACCAGTCAGGGGAACGGCAAATCAGACTCAGTGAGCAATATATAATGGCTTAGAAAACTAATGTTTCCAAAACCTTGAGCAATGTGCGTCTTTTTCCTCCGTTTTGAAAATCTTGAGTGACAGCACTCTAAGCCCGTAAGTGATTGATGGCGCTCTGGTCGCCACAGCAGACCACCTGATCCACCCACTACTTGGTACAGGTTTTACGCTGGATGCTCTTCCTGATGCAACAGTCCCATTTTACCCGGACTTGGGACTGGCACTGCATCTAGTGGCTGGGGTTTGGGCATTGGGTGGGAACTGAAACTGGGCCTTCCAAATGGCAGACATGAAACCAATGACCGATCCACCAATACCCTTGTTACTAACACACAGTGCTAAACTTTGAAATCCAGTATTGATGAAACAGTCCCAGAATACAATGCATTGCAAGATGACCATTCGCTGATCCAACCATCTGCCTAATATAGTGTATGCTCCCCTTATGCCATCAAAACACCTCTGCCCCATACAACCCTGGACCCCACATGACCTCTGGAGGTATGCTATGGTATATGGCACCAAGGAGATCTTTTAAGACTGGTAAGTTATGAGGTAGAACCTCCATGGATCAGACTCCCACAGATGCTTGAACAGATTGATATCTGGAAGATATGATGTTTTTGTCATGTACATCATCAAATCTTTTTGAACGCCTTTTTGCAGTGTTTTGTGGTGTCTTATTATCCTGCTGAAAGAGACCACTGACATTAGGGAATACCATTTCCATGAAGGGGTGATCTCGGGTCTGCAACACACATATGCACCCAGACATTCATGTGATGTAAAATAAAAAGAAATTAATCAGACCAGGCCACCTTCTTCCACTGCTCCGTGCTCCGGTTCCCAAGGGTCTATTGTAGGAGCGCTTGGTGATGGAAATGGGTCAGCATGGGCACCCTGACTGATCTGCAGTTACGAAGCTCCATATACAGCAAATTGTGATGCACTGTGTGTTTCGACTCCTTTATATCAGAAACAATAATCTAATCGGACCATACGGACTAGCCTTCACTCTGCAGTGCACATTGGTGTCTATTGTCTAGTTCTAACAGTTTGACCCTTGTGAAAGTTCCTCAGATCCTTTCACTTGCTTTTTTAACCCTGTATGTTGTTCTAACTTTTTGTAGACACTCTGCCTGGTTTGCCATTAATATGGTCATAGAGTATTTGCCAGAAAATTAAACCTTGGGCACCTTGGTAGTGGAAGAGCTGGACAGGTCTTAAAGATCTGCTGGTTTCTGCTGGTTTCTAGGTAGGGATGAGGACATGAGGGGGTAAATCAGCATGTACAGTAGCTGACTCCATAAAAGGAGTTTACAAAATTGATGACTAGCCAATGACAGCTTGAGGTCACAGGTGGTTCACTGGTTCAGGTGATGGACCCGGTTTGAGCCAAGCTGTCCCCATGTCCCCATGTCCCAGGTCCTCCAAGCATCCTGAACTGCTTAGACACACTCAAGCATTAAGCTTGCAACCAAACCCTGTAAAAAAAAACTGCCCCTGAAACAATGGAAATCTCTCCAGGGTAGGAACTATTCATCACCTGATGTGGCCGATGGCACAGGGATAATCCCTTACCTTTGCCCTTATCAATGTTTGCTTACCAAGATAACGTGTTTCCAGTTTTTTTATTAGCTAGTTGTTAGGAAATATTTTGTAGTGTCTCTGTCTTTTTATAATAAAAGAGTAATATTTCATAACATCCTCACCTAGGTCTTGGCCTACATCCACAACGCGGGACTTTATCCTACCTTGCCCCAGATATGCGGCGGGTTCGCAGTAATTCCATTTTCCCTCCCAGACATTTTTAATATATCATCTCTCTGATCGTGTTCATCGTCTCTCCTTGATTGAATCAGTTTTATTTCTTCGGATAGACTTTGGTATTATGACAGAATTACACGTTGGATTGGGAAATCTTTTTATTATCAGACATTTTGATGTGATTTGTCTCGGCAGACGGAGATTAGATAGTCGTGGGATTAAGCCTGCTGTCTTCAGAGAAGAAATCCAGTAAAGAATTGTTTTAAAGTGTAGTAATCTGTGAAAAATCCCAAAAGCCAAGAGACTGGATGCGAAAGTTTGTACGCCCTCAGGGCAATCCCAGAGTATAGCACTAATATTCTTAACATATTTTAACAGTAATCAAAGTGTTATAGGCTGGAAGAAATGGACGTGCAGTTTCAGCAGTCTAAGGTTTAGTGTATTCTGAGGCTTAGCTGCAGTTCTTCTCTCTGCCGTGTGCAGATATTAGGCATGTGATTGTGCTCATTTGTAAAGTCCTCCAACACCTGGCCATGGGCTTAAAGTGGTATTAGTGAGGACACACACACTGAGTCACACACACACACACACACACACGCACGAGACATCGTACACGCGCTACGGAAAGAAGGAGCAGTGTGTGCTTTATAAATCCACACGCGATGTGTCAGTGTGTTTGGCGTATGTCCATCCACACCTTGTTTTAATAAGAGCTATGAGACACCCCATAGTGTGTGTGTCTGTGTGGGAATAAATAGAATTGCATAGAGTTTTCTGTGAACATATGAGTAGTGCATACGTGAGTGACTAAGTGTGTGTGTTTACAAAGTTCCTTTGTTCATTGCAGAAAGTTAACGTCAAAGATGTCCAACAAGCCGGCAGTAATGCCTTAACACCTGCCTCTCTATCTCCCTCCATCATCTCCTCTATTATTCTCTCTATCCTTTCCTCCCTCTTTCACTTTATCTCCATCTCTTTCTCTCTCTCTCTCTCGCTTTTCTCCTTTCTTGATCTTTTGATCATGACCCCTCTTCTGTTCATCCTCCTTTTTTCTTGCCCATCTCTCTCTCTCTCCTGTTTTTTCGTCTTCTCTCATTTCTTAAGTCTGCTTATTTCTCATTCTTTATATCCATTCACTTCATCCTCTGTATCAATTTTTTCTTTCATTCATTTCTCATCTTCTCTATCATTTCTCATCCCTTCTTTCCTTTTACTCTCTTTCTTTCCTTCATCCTCTCTTTCATGTAACAGTCACTGTATACTTCTGTTCTTTTTCTCACTATGCTTTTCTCTCATCCACTCTGTCATTCTCATGATCCTTCTCTCTTATTCATTGCTTGTCATCACTTTCTTATTCTTTCTATACTTTCACCTCTTTCTCTCTCGTCTTTTTCATTCTCTCTGCTCTTGATCCTTTTCTCTTTTTGTCTCTCTTTCATCTTTCATTTCACAGTCTTTGGATGGTTTTCTTTTCTTTTCTTTTCTTTTCTTTTCTTTTCTTTCTCATCCTCTTTTCTCACCCATTTTCTCTTTTCTTCTCTATTATTATCCTTTCTGTCCTCAGTGATTTATCGAAGTATCTGTCTCCTTATTTCCTCAAAATCCCGCTCCTCCTCCTTATCTCTTTTTCTACTGTATATAAATCTCTCCTTCACTTCTTCTTTATGCACACCCTCCCAAACACTGTTATAGTGTGGGGGCACTTATACATGTGAAGTCTTGCCCTGTGTGTCGTGTTTATGCCGTGGTGTGTTTGCTCAGGCTGATAGCAGGCGTCGGAACCGTGCCCTCTGGCTGCTCGGTAAGCTTCGCTGTCACTGTTCGGCTTAGCGCCTCAGCTCTGGCCTCTTTATGAGCGCACAGCTGCCCCGACCGCCGGCTAAACTTAGACGTGACAACAGTTGTGCGCGCCGCTACGCTGCTATATCGGGCTACGACAATAGACCCCCTCTTCTAATACAGGCCTATTGTCTCCACGCCGTTGTTATTCTTTATTACACAGCTATGCTAACAACATGATGGAGATTTAGGGGGAAAAAAAACAATCGCAGCTAAGAATTTATTCTAGATATCTTTGATTTATTACTATACATGATATATGAAATGAACTGATTATAAAGCTCATCAAATTATGTCAAGTCAGATTTAAAACCAGGTTGGACATCCTTACACCATGAATAACTTTTATACAGTCTGTCATCAGTCCAAGATAAAAATAAACATGTTTTTGCATTTCTCACTGAAGTGAGCAAAGGAAGTTGCCCTGCCAAGAGTCCGCATATTTTCCTTTGTCCTATGTTTAGGGTGGCATGTGAATATGTGTGTGTAGCTCTAAGAATTCAAGGTAAGGGGTCACATGTCTGGGTCGGTGATCTCACCACTGTTCTGCCGTACTGTAATCCAGGTTCGAAGGTAAATGCCGATGCCTGATTACACTCAGACTCACACACGTACACACAATTAGACAATATGTCGCAGCACTTATGCTTGTCAGCACTCATGGTGAACGGTGAATAATCCTTTAAAAATAATCTACACAGGAAGTCAAGGAACAAACAACCTCTGGATGTGGTTGTGTTCATAGCAACAGTTCTCAATCCATGATATCTGCTCGTGGAAATCCCCTGGACCGGTCAGCGATTCAGCTTTAAGTATTCCACAACTCATGCCAGGAGTTGTGGGTTTAAAAATGTAAAAAAAAAAAAAAAAGAGGAGCAAAGCTTACAATAGGGCAACAGAGCAATGACAGGAAAGGGGCGGGGCTTGTAGTAAAAGAATAGTAAAATTGTATGAAGGCAGTCAATAGTATGCAGATGATGCAAACATCGTGTGGCTTTTTTGGTTTATTTTGTTATAGTAATGGAAATTATTATTGTCAAAAATATATAATACGTGGGCGGAGTTACTTTTGTTTTTTTGTGGAAATTTATTTGTCTTAGCTAAGCGAATAACCTCAAGATACACCATAAATCCACCCGCTTCCATCTTCAATTCCTTGACTTAAAGAAGTAGAAGCATTTGTCTTTAGGGACTTAAGACCTTAGACATATTTCAAACCTCTGTCCTTGACCCCGGGGTCACTCCAGGTCAGAGGATGTCCACTGTCCTTGCTCAGGGATTGGCTCAAAGGCTAGGCTTTTCATTCCAGGCACTTTTACGGCAGAGAAGTCAAGGTCGTTTCAGAATTAGTGATATTCCACGGCCGGGTAACAGCTTGCTCCGATGGTCGGACGTGTCATAATCGGTTCTCCGCTCCCCTTCCCCTCCCGCCTTTGCACCAAATGGCACCGAACACATTGTCTTTAGCTGAAAACACAGCCACTCCCAGCAGGTCGGCTCTATATTACTGCAGTAATTAGTAAATTAATGGAGATTGAGGCAGACATCTGTACCGAGAGGGGTCAACGAGAGCAGATGCTCAGGCAGCAGCATGCACAAAAACGCCTTAATAAACAATTACGAGGAGACGGAGCCATGCATCGTGTGTTACGACTTTTGTGGAACTTTTTGCCCATCCGGCTTTTATTTATTGTCTTTGACTTACGGTCTAAATGAAAAAATATGCAGAGTTTAGATATGACATCCATCCTCTTTAATATCAACATATGCTCCCTGTCTCACTCTCTCTATCTCTCTCTTATTCCCAAGTCAGATCAGGTCCTTAATAAAGCTTGCGGCTGGAGACGTGATTAAGTTCCGGCATGTTCTTATCTCACCCGCTAGTGTACGTTTTGATCAGAGCAGATTCATCGGATGTTGTGAGAAGAGATTCCCGAGCTCGAGCCATCCTTAGGATTACCCATCACGGTTGGTTTACTCGGCCTCATCTCGCCGGATTAAGTTTATGAAAATATCCTTGTATTATTTCTGGATGCTTACTGTATTAATACAGTCCCCCAGTGTCCTAGAAGGACCTCCTTTCCTTTAGTACATCTCCTGCTTAAACCATAATCTTCTTGAGAGTGAAACTTGCTTTCTTGATTAGTTACTAGTATTTGTGTCCTTGTTTTTTAGCATTTCAATCTTAATTTAGGAGTGTCCTTATTCTGTGGCCCATTTTCACTGCAGAGATGAAATTTTAAATAATTCCGTGTAATATAAACAAGTAGGATTTCCATGTATAAAACATGTTTATATACCGCAGCTCGGAATTCTCAAATCTGATTGGTCAGAATAAACACTTATTTAAGCATGTATTTGACCAACAGAGATGTGTGATTGTGTTTTAGCACAAAGGAGTTTCCTCTGAAACAGTCAGGAAGTTTAACTATTCATATTCCTTACTTAACAACACTTAAAAGTTAAAAACCCCTCACTCCAACAATCTGTTTGAAGTTTTCTTCACAGTATGTTCCTACACCTTGCATCACCTCTGCATGTTTGTCCATTCCCCTATTACTCCACTGTTGTCTATTACGTAATAAGAAAAGAACAGGCTTGTATTTGAAGTCTGATCTTTTTCCTGGAATGGGAGCTCTGGTACCAGTGCCAGAACGATGAGACAACATGTCCAGCTTAGACTTTGACCTGAAAATCAAGGGTACATGGTGATTGTGTTCCAAAAATAAAGGAAACCTTCATGCTTGAAATGACATTTTAAGTTGTTTCACAATAAGCAAAAATAAATTTTAATATACTGTATATTTTTACACAATTGCACAACTCAACTCCCATGTTGATTTAACAGTGTGTGGGTGTGTGTGTGTGTTTTTTTTTTGGTCACATATGTATATACACTCATCAGCCATAACATTCTAAGGCAAAATATTATTCCCGGTATTGTGTAGGTTGCCATTGTGCCACCGGGGTGGCTCTGGCCCCACAGGCATGAACCCATACGACCTCTGGAGTGTACTGTGGTGTCAGGCAGTGGTACATTAGCAGGGGGTTGTATGAATGCTGTGGGTTTAGTGGATATATTAGATATATTATTAAAACTGATATCTCTGCACAATGCACCAGTCAACCATGTATTTACATTGCCTTTAAGGTTCTATTTAAGTGATTTCTTGATTCAACAAGGTTGGAAGTATTTAGGCCTGGGTGTGGCCAGTCAAATTTAAATAAAAAAATTCAACCTTTCCAAAAATCACAGTTCATTATTTTTTACTCCTTAACAAATGGAATCACTATTTACAAACTGCTTGTATTTACTCTTTGTGTATTAGTTTTCATGATTTGAATTATTTAAGTAAGACAAATATGCAAGAAAAAAATATTCATGGCGCTGTATGATATTATCAGATTTGTCATTATTCCTTAATGTTATCCAGTTTTTTCTTTCAAATAGCATCATGTACCAGCTCCAAAGATTTATTCCCATGACCCAGAGGCTAAAAAGTGACATCAGCACTGCTTATGGGAGTTTAACAAAAAAAAAATCATGAAACCATGTCAACCTTTTAAGAAGCTCAGGAAGTAAAGAGGCTTTGGAGCTGAAAGATGGAACATATTGCACCGAGACAGAAGCGTGCTTGATTAATGGGCATGATAATCATCTCATCAAATCACTCTCACTTATTAAATCTTGTTTAATATCCAAATGAGGGCCCCCTTGAGCAGATTTAGTCAATTTCGCCCCCTCCTTTCAGCACAGTGAGAGAACTTGAAGCCAAGCCACTTGGCTTCGTTCACCTAATCCCAGCCTCTAAAAATGTCTTGTCTTGGCTCTTCCAGGAAAAGAAAAGAAAAAAAAAAAGGCTAGCATGTCCTTCACTGCAGTGTGTGTTAGTTTTTGATATTTGTTTATCACCTATGAGGTTTATCCCAGCTTCATGATGGGATAGTTATTTTAGAGCTTGAAGAAATGCGGATTGAAATGTATTAAATGTAATATGGATAATACATGAATTATTTTTTTTATTCCAAATTAAAATCTTTTTAACATCAATCCAAACTTTTTATACTTCCACTGAATTCTTCCTTCTCTACCAAGCATCACACAATTCTGCTAAAAACCTAAATTTGTCTATTAGTACAACAGGAATCTCAAACACAACCTCCCTAGTCAAAATTTCCCGGAGATCCTCAACCTAAGGTTTAAAAAAGAACAACTCGAATCTCATCACGTATGCCGGTTCTCCTTCATCTGACCTCGCTCTGAAAAGAACAACATGCCATTGTCTTATTTACGGTCCGCATGTGTCGCACGGCATCTTCATGGCACAAAGACCAAGTGACAAGCTCTTCTAAGAAGAAGAGGAAAATATCTCCAACCCCCAAGCCCCACCACCCTTCTCTCGGGTTGAATTATAGGTATCCCTCAATAGCTACAATCAAGTTGAGCCCCCTCACCAACACCACCACTAACAACACACCTCCCCTATTCCCCCAAACTGATGTCATCCAGGCGGCAACTGGCGCAAGGTGACTAAAAGGGTATTGTGCATCTTCCGCAAGTGCCTTCCATTTCTCTCCATGTATTGTTGGAAAGCAGCTGTCGGCTACCTGGCCCTCACATGCCGTGTCTGTGCCGACGATCTTGGCAGCCGGAGCTTCAGGCTTTGGATACCAGAGCGAATCAGTTCTTAAAGATGACTCTCGGCCTCACATGGAGGGGTACGTGGGGTGTGGGTGAGGTTGGTGGGGGGGGGCTTGGACAAAAGGCTTAGAGCTGCTGTCAGCAGAGCATGCATTGATGGAGAACAAAAGACATCCCATCGTCCTCCTCTCCGCTGCCAGACACTTTTATTACAATGCCATGCATTCAGATCCTGAGGTCATATCTCAACAAAGGCTTGAATGTCACCTTTACCTGCTAAAAGCTCGCTCATCGCTCAAAGCAGAACTCTCACAGCTTAGCAGGAACAACGAAGGCGGAAACATGCTTATCTGCTTACATGAGCCAAACCTTCTTGCTTTCTTTCTTTCCTTCTTTCTTACTGTCCTTCTTTCCTTTTCCTTCAGTCCCTCTCTGAAAACAATAACCCTCTCAGATGCACCTTGGGAAATGCGCCATTATTTTTAGCCAAGCTCCGAGGAGTGGCGCTTCTTTGTTTCGAGGCCGGCGTCCATATCCATTTCACGACAAATGAAATTCCTCCTTTGGCCCTTTTGGCAGGCGCAATCAGACCCAGGCCGGTTAGCCCCGAGGCTCTGTTCTCCCTCCCTCTCCCTCGCACCTGTCCTTACCATCAGCCTCTTGTCTTGAGTCTGCGCCCTCACAGCTCAAGGGGATCACTTTGTGGATAAAGCGTGCCGTCTGATAGCGGCAGCGCGGGAATTACGCGGGTTGGCCTGGCCCACACATCGCCACGCTGAAAAAGAATCTTTAGTTCCTCTGAGAGAACGGCGCAAATTCGCCTTGAAATGGCCTTGCTTGTGATGTCATGGACAGAGCTTTAGAGCTCAAGGCAAAGCTCTGATGCTTGTTGAAAGCCGAGCAGTGTGTAATAGAAAGCAGAACTAATTACAACGCAGCACTGACTAGCCATAGTTAGCAAAAACAGAGCTGGTACTTAACTGATGCAAAAAGCTAACAGTTCACTAGCAAACACTTTTCATTTCAGTAGCTGGTGGAAAGAATATATACAAAAATAATGGTGTCCACTTTTCTAAACCTTCCTAGACTAAACATTTAAACTAGATGAAAAGCTCAGGTCAGAAAGTGGATTAGCGTCTTTTCTTTCCAGCTCATCCTGAGGTGTTTTATTCCTTCTATAACAGAACAAGTCTTAAAGTTATTTGTTGACAGTGACATTTAATGTTGTGAAACATCTATAACCACATCAGTTCCTTTTCTCACTTGTGTTACAGCGGTTGCTTCCCTCACTGGTATCTTTTTATTCTCATATTATCAGGAAAGTAGGAACAGGAACTCATCAGTCCTGAAGACTTTCCCATGGTGGGAAAGACTGTACTTTTACACAGCTCTGACACTGGAGACTCCTACTATAGTGCAAGAAATGTCATCTTAGAAAGTGAAATGTTCTTGAAACCTATCTATAATTTCTTAAAATAAGATTACTGCAAATAAAGATAATAAAGAAATACATCGCATTTCACTCAAAATAAGCTTAATAATCTTACATTTGGTTTGATGTAATCTTATTTTAAGAAATTATACATAGGTTTGTCTAGATACAAGACTATTTCACTTGTTAAGATGCTAATATGCAAATTTTGTTTTGCAGTGCCACAATGGCAAACAGGAATCTCGTTACAGAAAGTCGCCATATCAATGATTATACAGTACAATTCATATTGATTTAATTGATGAGGACTAACATGCACTTTGGAACTTCTGGATAATCACACTGCTATTGACACACATACCATTCCATTTCATACTTCATGCTTCAATTATACTGCTGCTGTCATAAACCATATTTTTTACATTTCCATATTCTTTTTTATACACTACAGTTTACATTTTGAGCCAAAATAAATTCTTATTTAATTTTTATTGAAAAATTCTAGCTTTTTTTCATTGTATTGAAATCTTCCTACTTTAGGTCACGGACTATCTTATACATTTTTTATTGCCTATCATACTGTGTATGGTTGTGTACATATGAAAAATAAAAGAAACTTTAAAAAAAAATTTTATTCAGAGTTAGATGATTTTTAGGGCTTTTTCCATTCTATGAACTTAGGATAAACAATGAAACTGTTTTAGCTATAACTAGCTGTGAGAACACCATAGTCAAGCTTTTAGTGTACACACTGTATACACAGGCAAGATGTAGAAAATGTTTATGTGCACAATTTATTACCTGTATTAACAATAATAATAATAATAATAATAATAATAATAATAAGGAACGTTAGAAAGCAATATCATTGTACTTTTATAATCTGAAATATTTCATAAAAACAAGTCTTGTTGAAGTCATATTTTCACGTGCTAAGCAGTCATTTCCAATGTAACATAAATTCCATGGGTCATTTTTAGAAAGTAAGAAAACAAACTTTTGGGGGGGAAAAGCTCTAAGATACTCTGAAATTTCTTACATGTCTTATAAACCAAAATGGAAAGACAGACATAACTGATATTCAATATAAGCAATTCAGCTTTGTGATATATTATCCACATGTGCTATAGTGTTGTCAATTTATTAAGAGATAAAATGAAGTTGTTTATCATTTATTTATTCCTTTTTGTTTCCATTATCGCATGTGAGTGTATAGCAGAGCCATACATCTTCTCAAAAGTACAAGCGCTAGCATTTCAATAGGCTCTTATAGAGCAAACTGCAATACAGAAAATAAAACTCCCAGTGACACGATTGGAGTGAAACTGGAGCAAGCTGACCCCCATCAGACCCAATCTACTGGGACGGCACTGGAAGCATTGCTCTTCCTCCCTTTCTGTCTTTCTTTCTCTCCCTCTTTCTGCCCCTCCACCTTCTGAGTGCCCTCCAACAAGGCCAGCTTTGTGAAGCCGTCTCTGCTTTGCGTGTTTTGCCATTCGGCTGGCTCTTTTTTTTCTTCTCCGCTCCTCAGAAACGGAGGGCCCAGATCTCTCACATCTGAGAGGGTCTTAATTTGGATGGCAGTCCGGCTGGGGCCGCACTCCTTTTGTTCTTCAGTTCCCAGGACGTCCCCTCGAGTCCCAGAGATTCCCGGCACGTCGCCTCGTCCAGATTTTTCGGCAGAAATGAAAGAGACTGACGGCAGACTGATCTGTCCAACTGGAATCTTTGTCAAAAACATGGGGGTGTGGGTGCAAGCTGGTGGTGCTGCTGGTGGAATATGGGCAGCAGAAGGGTGGAACATGTTCTTACAGTATTACAGAACTTGCAAGGCACTTAGAGATTACTCACATTCGGTTAGATGTTAATGATTCTTACTTCATGCATACCAAAACCTAATAAATAGAAGCAGCCTTGCAATATGTTCCAGTATGTTGGAATTATGGTGATCACATGAGAATCGAACATAATGTTTTTTTTTTTCTCTTTACCATGCAAAAACAACATTTTCTAATTCAATAAGATGTACTTTCACTGGTCAGAAATATTGGATGAAAAAAAAACAATTGCTGAATAGTGAATGCTACAATTTTACACATGTTCATTTAGACCAGCTCTTAAAAAGGACCCCTTACAGCAAAAGTCGGCTACTAAAACTGCTTGTATCATTCTAGTATCCCTCATTATTTTCTAAATGTACAGGGAGAAAGAAATCCCGTAAACTATAAACTATACTTTTTGGAGTTTGTGTATCTGAAATATATATGAGTGTATACAGACATGGCTGGTAATTAGGTCCTATATCAGATGTCAAGAAATTCTATTTGACATCAACATTAATGTTCTATTGTCATGGTTAAAAAAGCATGACTATTTAAACTGAAAGTACAGTATAACTCACAGACAGGGGTCCTGATCTTCATATTTCCCTAATTACCTGACTAAGTAAGTTAAATATGCACAGAGAAACTTTGTACAGTGGCGCAATGTCTTGCGTGAATTCCAGCCTCCTGTATTCCCAGGAAAAGGTCCGGTTCCACTATGACCCTGTCCGGGATAAAGCGCCCATTGAAGTTGAATGAATGAAATATGCATTTGAATGAAAAAAGTTGGTTTGTCTTTCTGGGAAACCCTTAATTTTATAAAAGTTATGCAGAACATTGCACCGTGTTTTTCAAAGAAGAGCAATCAACTGTTTAAGAGTGACGCATAAAAGTGTCTTTGTATATGTCTATTACAACTGGGGGAATCCCTTTGTATTGTATACTATGTATAGTTCTGAAAAGACCAGATTTTCCTGAACTATATTTCTCATTTGCATAATCACAGGACAATAGCTAAGATAAGTGAAGCCTTTATTACTGCACAGACAAATTCTTTCTTTTACTCTGGGATCACTTTAAATGTTGCCTTGGTTAGATGTCATGATTGGCAGATTAGCCTAGATTGAGAACTGCGACCATCTGAGAGCCAGCGTGACTCCGGCTGAGCTTAAGACATGACCTAGCATACAGGGTGAAGGTGGAATGACAATGGCTATTACACAAGCTTTCCACAAATAGTCCTACAAGAATAGAGCCCTGTTAACTTGCAAGTTGTCAAAGGCAGCTGATGTTCAATAGAAGAATGGGTGAAGAGAAGCTCTGCACTCATTCCCAATTCAACGATATAATAACCTTTGCAGTGGAATTTTTTTTTACATACTCCAGGCTATTTAATTAGCTCTTGGAAAACCTTTAAATCATGTGTATCTCGTTCTAATCCAAAAAAAAAAAAAAAAAAAAACATACACATAAGTATATCCTCAGTATCAGTATAGATCTGTATAGATAAACACAAGCAAAATAAATATAACCATCTCTAATAACCAGCTCTAACTAGTAAAAGTTCTGCTCGCTCTCAAAGACATTCTTGCCACTAGGTGTCCCCAATCTCTTGCTTGTTTGGTGGCCGGTGACAGGCTGTTAAGATGTCTGTTCCATGTCTTCAGAAGCTTGTTAAAGGCCAGGCGTGTGATTCTGAGAGCTACGAGGTGTGACACACTATATTTAAACCTGCAGGAGCTCTCATCTACAGCCGGAAGAAGGAGAGAAGCCTTGAGCCTCTAATGACACGAGCCCTTTTAGGTTAAGCTAACAGCGATCAAAGATTTATGAGAGCTGGAGATACAAGGTGTCAGAGAGAGAGAAAGAGACAGGAAAGGAAAGAGATGGGGAAAGGGAGGGTGAGAGGAAAGAATATGTACGTTTAAGTGGTTTGAAGGTGTCAGGAGTTACGGAGTGGCGTGTGGTTTTAACTAGTTTAACATTCATGATCTCGCGGTATATGAAGTTCCTTCCCACAGTGCTGACTGAATAGAAGTTTTTACGAAAGTTTTTTGTACATTATTATTATTATTTCTTTACATAAATATTCTTGATAGGCTATTTATAATTGTATATGCTATAAAATGATGTGAACTAACTTAGACTCACCAGTCACTTCATTAGGTAGTTCAGAATTTGGCGTAAACAACAGTTTATTGATTGTATCAAGGGTTCAGCCTGGTGGTGTAATGGTGTGCGGGAGATTTTTCCTGGCACACTTTGAGCCCCTTAGTACCAATTGAGCATGGTTTAAATGCCACAGCCTACCTGAGTATTGTTGCTGCCCATGTCCATGTGTTTATGTCCATAGCCATGTCACAAAGCTAAAATCATTGCAAACTGGTTTCTTGAATATGACAAAGAGTTCTGCATACGAACTGCATGAGGCATTGTCATGTCCATATGGAACGAAATCTTTAAGGAATGCTTCTAGGACCTTGTTGAATCTATTCCATGAAGAATTAATGCAGTTCTGAAGGCAAAAGCTGGTTCAACCCCAAACTACTGTAGCAAGGTGTACCTAATAAAGTGGCCAATGAGTGTTTTTCACAGACATTGTACAAAGGAAATTGAATTATAAATTGTTTATTGAAAAAAGGTTCTCAGTAATAGTAACTCTGCTTCATTATTCCAATGAATTGCTTATTCGTTTTTTATTTTATTTTATCCCAATGTATTTTATTTCTTATTTAGTATATTTATGGTGCAATTTTCCATAAATCTACACATTAGGCACATCAGAAAAAGGAAACCTTGCAGTTTGGTATGCAGCTTATAAGGGGTTCAAATTGTATAATAGTATTTCATCCTGAAGAACAGTTCTGGTGCAGGATTATCAACTTATCAACGGATTACCGCTCGGATGTGAGGGTTACACACATTACGGTTGATGATTTTCTTAGAAATTTTAGATTCATTTAGATAATTTTAAAAACTTGACTTGCAAATGTTCAACAATTTACGTGTCTAATTGAAGGGGTTGAGAAGAGTAAGGCGCTGGTTAAGAGTTGGTTTTTGCATTTTGTCTTACAAATTAATTTGTGTGAAACTTCATGGACCATCAGGTTCTTCATACTTTGTATCGCATTAGTAAATGACATTTGCATAATTTTTTTATGTTGTCGGGGCTCTTCAGCAAGGAAAGCTCTTAACCTGAATTGTTTGAAAAGCAATGTGTCGACTCGTGCACAGATAAAAAATATTTCCAATGTAGCCCAAACCACTGGATAATGAACCAATTTACTGTGCATTTTGCCAGACTGTAAGTGTGTAAACTACATTTACTACATTTATAGGGGCTTCTGCGCCGAGCAGGTGGCTCAGATATGTGCAAGTTCAGATGTAGCGACAGATGGTGTTTGATAGTAGAGCAGACGGTTCGTGTCACACAAAGATGCTGCCTCAGCCTTTCCCAAGGAGCCTTCACGCTGCCTGCAGACTGCAGGGAGAAGACACGATGCCGAGAGAAAGGGAAAATACAGTGTCTGTATGAACAATTGAAAGAACGATTAGTGAAGTCTCGATACTGTCCGGCTCACGTCGCACTATTTCCTAAGATGAGAGTGTGGCATCTGCTCTCGCTGGCCAGGCCTGGGGTCAAGGGTGAAGGTCAGCATCAAGGGGTGCAAGGGTGAAACTGCCTGCTTGGATTTTAATTACAATAAGAGCGCATGATTGGCTAATGAGATATGAGCAGCCTGCAGAACAAAGCCTGAATGATTTTAAGGCGCTTAGACACTCAACATCTGACCCATAAACAGACCATAACTGGGAGATAAATATAGTAGTTTTCGCGTCAATCCTCCACACTGCAATGGCTTTCAGTTACTGTTAGATTTCAGAGGTTGGTTTGTTTCCATATGGGCCAAAGGAAA
Organism: Clariallabes teugelsi; assembly: GCA_030014215.1. NCBI lineage: Eukaryota > Metazoa > Chordata > Actinopteri > Siluriformes > Clariidae > Clariallabes > Clariallabes teugelsi. Next base: position 34,580,931 of record JAQMYG010000012.1, read on the forward strand.
TCATAACTTACTGGTAATATACTGTATTTCAACACCTTTTTTTCCCATTAATTTAAAGGTGCAGCTGACTGAATTTGTGGAATATTTGTGAAAAAATAACACTCAGGTGATTTATTTAGCTGTTGACTAGTTCCATGTAAACTCCAAAACTCCAAAAACTCTAGCTGGCTAAACATGTCAATTTTGAAGTTAGCAAGATGTCTTATCATGGTTGTTTTATCCTTGGCCATTTACTCACATTCACTATCCTGGTCAGCCATCATAGTCAATCAAGAGCCTACTGTATATCCATAGCTGAAAGTAGCTGAGTACAGTCTGTGTGCCAGTAAAAGATTAAGTGGCAGTATGCAGTACTGGAAAGAGGGGAGAGCAGCAGCCTGCCAAAACCCACAATTAAAATCAGTGCTAGAAGCAGTAATAGAAAACACCTGATAAAGTTAACACTTTGTCTACTTAGTAATTTCTTCTACATCATTTCAAATTGCCTCTGAACTGTCCGTGTTACTGTTCGTTAGCATAAGCACCAGGTTGTACTGAAAGGTTCATGACTTACCGCACTAATTTATTTGTGGCTAATGTAAGCTACAATACGAACTACCTTCTAACACAAGACCAAAATCCCAAATCTCTCTCTAACGTCCTGAATGAGGGCACTACTTACGGTATGGAACAAGGGATTAAACACCTTACAAAGCACAATAACTTTATTTGAAACTATTTGAGATTCATCCCTGGAACAGTTACTTTGCTGAGGCTAATCTGCGGTGGAACAAGTAGAGACAGATGAGACAGGACTGTCTGCCACCTTGATGGGTTATTCTCCTCATCTTTTGGCTACATACCGGCAAACATTTAAACCTAATTTATATTTGCAAGTTTGGAACTATCTAATTTTAATTTGTATACGACAAGTTTGGATTGAGGATATTACTGTTTACATGAAGCTGATATGGTAAACAACTTACTGCAGCTATTTATGCTTACAATAATTCACTTTCCAAGAAATATTGTTAGTTCTAGTAACTTGATCAGCAGGTTCATCATTTTTGTGCCTCACAACAATAGTATCTGGAATGGAATTCAACCATCTTTAAGTTTTTGAGCAGTAAAGAAGGATCTGTGTTGAAAAAAAAAAAGACTGACAGGAGGGATATAAACACAACCGCAGGGTACAGCATGGGCCTGTGGTTTTTGTATGTGTACGATATGCTTGCTTTGATCACATTGTCAGCAATTATGTTTCATTGTGCTCTCTGGATGCATCAATGTTATAAGCAATAAAAACACTGAGAAGCACACCTTTAAAAAACACTGCTTAAAAAAAGAAGAAGAAGAAAAAAGAAAATTTATGACATAGTTGACCGTAAATGCCATAACCCTTTTGCGATCCTCATAAAAGCCATGAGTTTCTGTAGCTCATATTGCAGGAAACCGTAATTTGAGTTATTGGCGCATGATTCTTCCGATCTTCCATCTAGTCTCATCATGATCTCTGTTTCTTTCTCTTTCTGTTGCTCTCTCTCTCTCTCTCTCATGAGGATGCATATATAAAGGTCTTTGAAACCTTTGACGGTTGAAGTAAGATGAAAGATTTGGCGATTGTGTTGCACAATGTCAAAGACCACTCCTTCATCTCCCACAGAACCAAAGGATCTTAAGATGAAAAGAGTATCTGAAAGAACAGTAACACAGTAACAGGTGGGGTCTTGCCTTTGTGTGTGGGTAAATATGCAATCTTGACTGCCTCGTAGTGTTTGCTCATAGAGCGAGGATATAGAAAGGCCAGAGAATACACTGGCAAAGAAGAGAAACCAGGTTCACTTGAGAACCATCTAACCATTCTTTGATCTTGAACCGATGCTTCAACTCAGAACTGTAAAAAAAAAAAAAAAAAAAAAAAAAAGACAACCTGTGGTTTATGAACTGTTCAATGCTTCAGCAAACTCTGACTATTAATTACATTTGAATAGTGTACTTACACCTGTTACATTCATTCAAAGTGGAACATAATTATATTCTTAGTACTACACATTAAAAAAAAAGTTGTACTGTATGTTTACGGAGACCAAGGTTAGAGTTTAGTAAAAAAAAATTATAATATGTATTCTAAGAATATGATCAGAATGAACAGCAAAATTTTCAAAATGCCCTGCACTAACGTCACTAGTTAGCTAGCTGTCGATGCTCTCGTAAAGACCTCCAAAACAAAGTTTTGCCCTAATGTGAAAGCTGTTCTTATACAACATTCCCTGTTAATTGTAATCTCCTTTGGATTATGGATACAATGGACAGGGTTAGTGGTTACAACTTTTTGGAAATCCAACACCTTCGTATTAGCAGATTTATAAGAAATGGAGATATGTATTCATTAACAGTGCTGCACTAAGTAATAAACAGTACTACAAAATGAGCATTATTATATTATTATTTAGCCAGTTACTTCTGCCTAAATTACACTATACTGTATGTCACACTTACATTATATGTCACACTATGCAATTTTTGGGAGGCAAGTTAATTTAAATGGTCTCGGGTAATATTTTACATAACATAGGTAGGAAACAATAATAAGCACATTTAATAGGGAGGTACAGCAAATTTCTCAAAACACTCTATAGCTAACATTTGAAGTTTTAGTGTTAAAGTAGTTTATGTAATGGTAATTTTTGCAAAAATCTATATAGTTACAATGGAGTTCATAGTTGTAGCTTTTTATACAATACAATTCAACAAAAGAGCTTTCACATTTTTAGAAATCCAAACTAAACAATCCCTCACATTGTAATTGTAAGACCTGACAACATATACAAGAAATAATCCACCAAATCCCTTGCTAGCAATAAAATAATGAGAAAAAAAGTGAAACAATTAATTCATCCTTACATTATTATTATTATTATTATTATTATTCCTTTATTATTATACTATTATACTATACTATACTATTTTGTGTTAATTCAAGTAAAACTGACACTAGGTAAAAAGTTAGATAACATGAATCGAAAAGTTTCCCAAACAGTGCGCACTAGCTAGGTGAGTAGATTTTTAGCAATTAGTTTTAGAGCTCAGTGGTTTATATTCTAAAACAAATGCAAGATCACAATTGACAGAGTTAAATATTGTCTCTTTTTACATGGTTCTCTTTAACTAAAATTTAACTAAGACAAAATATACAAGCAAAACCAATAAATGGTTTGTTAAATATATAAAATAATCATGCTACTAGTGCAACAGTACATTCTGAACATTACAACATTTTTGACCTGATTATGTGATAAACTGAAAATTTAAGTAAGGAAAGCTAGTTAAATGATCTCAGGTAAACAGTTAATAACACAGGTGCTCCCATTATAAAAAAAAAAAAAAAAAAAAAAAGATTTTCCAAGCCTGTATATTTATACAAATATCTAGCTCAGAGGGCCTTGCCACAACTTGTTAACTTGCCTTTAGGCCAGCAAAGTGTGAGAGAGTGCAACAGAAGAAAAGATACACTTCAGATTTTTTTTTCTTGTTGCTGATTGGTTACAGTGTAGAAATCAGCCAGCTGGAGGAAATTTAGAGAATTTTTTTAATCAAAAATAATTTGCTAATTCAAAGATGTTTACTTGCTTTTTTAAACATCTTTTTTCATGCAGCTTTAGTATGGTTGAATAGGTAACTTACTGAAAATGTGTGAGATCTTGTTTAGGATTTTCTGATTCACTGTTGTTTTTGCGTTTATTTATTGTTTTCCTTTTATTCTTGAGTTTCTGACAATTTTAGTAAATTTTTTGATGTAGTTGATGTTAAAACTTGATGTAGTTTTAGTTTGTCAACGTGTTTTGACTCTTTTATGGTACTATTTTCCACAAACGTCTTGCCATTTTGCCGCATCATCATCATTATTATTATTATTATTATTATTATTATTTTAAATCATGTATACAATGGCATCTACAGCTACTCTAAAAATGGGGCAAAAGAAAAAATGCAAAAGTAAAATTATTGTTTCAAGTATATTTTCAATCTTTATTAAATAAAATCAAATGTCATTGCTTTCACTGAACAACAGGTAAGTGCATTTTTTTAAATTCATATCCATACAGTACAAACTTTCAAATCGTAACATCCAGGGGGAAAAAATCATATGCAAGGATTGAATCCATGTTGCAATGTGTCCTTTTCAAACATGGTTGCTTTTAATTTTTATAGCAATTCAGTATTCAAGAAACACAATAAAAATACTGAGCTAATAACCACACAGCAAAAAAAAAAAAAAAAAAAAAAAAACCACTCACGCGGAAAAAAAAGTGTACACACACACTCTCATACGTCCTCGAAGGTTTCAAATGATTCCTCTGGAATGAGCAGTTGAAGGGCATTTAAATGTGTGTTCTTGAGATGTGCATAGCTACCGAATTTAAATTTTGACGTGACGTCGTATCCGTGGTGTAGTCGCACAGAAACTCGGCCTTGAGATGACGACGTCCTGCTTGATCACCGTGCCTCTTTAACTGAGCAAGTGCCACACACACAGCTACTTACTGAGCAGGACAGTGTGTGTATGTGTGTGCTGGTGATGCTATGTGCTTTAGAGGGACTAGATCATTGCAGTATATGTTACAGTTGTGTTTTCTGTGCAAACCAGAGACCTGACGAAACAGAACAAAACAAAAGCCAGCTTTGTAAAGAATAATAAAAATGGGCGAGGTTACAATGCCCTTTCAATCGTTGTGATTGGTGCATTGGGCTGTCAGTCAAAGCCAGACAAAAATAAGATGTTCAATCTTGGACCCATATAAACCAAAAAAATCCAGGGCGAGGACTTAAGGAAAAGCTATTCTAATGTAAAGTCTGTAATATAGTTTTGCATATAGTTAGAGATTTACATTTGGAATAATAATTTATTTTCTTGCAATCTTATCATGAAACAAAAAGAGGAAAAATAAGGAAGGAAAAAAGAAAGAAAGAAAAACCTCCAAGTGCCAGTCTTACCCAAGCAGGAACAACAACGACAACAAGAACACCAACAGTAATAAAATAACAACAATAATAGAAATAATAATAATAATAATAATAATAATAATAATTCTATACACCCTATAAATGCAATGCCCACTTCTCCAGTGAAATACACACTTCAAAACTTGTTTGAACAAAGCCCAAGTCATCAGTCATACCAGTTCACTGAGTTGTTTGGCTTCCGTATTGGGATTTCATGAGGATTACACGTAATTCCAGAGCGGGCAGGCAAAAAGTCAAAGGGCCCTAGAGGGATCAAAGTCCCATCAAATATGAAAAAAAATAATAATAATAATATGTAAAATAAACGACAAGAATTCGCAAAATTTAACTAGATCACCCCAAGGGAAAGAAGGCAAAAAAATGCTTAGGAATGCTACTTCATATGCCATACATTCAAATAAAACAAGAACAGAAATAAGGGGGAAAATATTAAAACTCAAAAATAAAAAAATGAAATCATCAGGTGTAGTGAAGAAGGTCTTGGGGGAAATATTACTCGTGTAGGAGCTCTTGGAGACAGTTGGGAGATTTGAAGATCTCTGGAACTTCTGAGTCAAGCTTGCAGATGACTTTATAGATGGCCTTCTTCCAGGACGGGTCCACGTCCTTCCCGGCCACGATGGCGTTAAAGAACTCACGCAGCGTTATCTGAGCGACCTCTAAGAAGCGTTCAGGAACCTGCAGGAAAACAAAAGGAAGAGAGAGAGCGCGTCAACTCCTGTATGGACAATACATAATCGGAAATTGATAACAGTAATAATAGTAAGAATAATAATTATAATAAAAAAAATAAAAAGGGTTGTTACTGGTAAAAAAAAAAAAAAGGGTATATATAATATGCACACACATACAAAAGTGAGTCAGAAAATATCCACACTCCCCTTTTATTAAAAGTTCTGTAGGCATCACTGTCTTATTAGCGCTTTCCGTTGAAGGCTATATATATATATACACACACTGGATATAGAGGCAGATTAATACCACCTGTATAGGTGTCTCTTATTTGAGGTCTGGACTCCACTATCTCTCTAAAGGAGTGCTGTGGTATCTGACACTAAGACGTTAGCGCCAGATCCTTTAAGTTGCGAGGTGAGGCCTCCGTGGATCAGGCTTGTTTGTACAGCGCAACCCACAGACACTCAACCGGATTGATGTGCGAGGCATTTAAAGGCCGAGTCAACACCTTGAATTCTTTGTCATGTTCCTCAAAACCATTCCTGAACTGTTTTCTTGCATCTCTGGGATGTGTTGGATGAACACGCCCGATCCATGGATGCTCCACATTGTAACTTATATGACTTAAAGGATCTGCTGCTAACGTCTTGGTGCCAGATACCACAGCACTCATTCAGACGCACTGTGGAGGCCAGGGCTCAACGGGTCAGGGATGTTTTGGCAGCCCAAACGGGACTTACACTACATTAAGCAGGTGGTTTTAATATTATAGCTCAGTTGTGTGTGTACATATGTATGCGCAGGCAGACACACAAGCTTCTTATCAGCCATTCCAGTTTGACAGGCATGAGGAAACACAGTGATATGTGGCATTACACATCACATTGTCTTGCTCTCACTTCCTATAAAACAGCTTTCTGGATACACAGTCTTGTGGTACTTCCCAGTATTTGAATAGCTTAAGTAACACACACACACACACACACACACACACACACACACACACACAAAGGGACACACCTGTCCTATATTCACTTCCCATTTCTGTGTGTGTGTGTGTGTGTGTG
>JAQMYG010000012.1:34588629-34614011 GCA_030014215.1 Clariallabes teugelsi
TACTCACACGCACACACACACACACACGCACACACACACACAGACCATTGCTATCTTGCAGTACTATCTTGGCCGAGTGTGGACCTCAGGACATGTGTGTGTGTGTGTGTGTGTGTGTGTGTCTGTGTTTGGATAGCATTATACTACAATTATCATAGCTATGTACTCTGTGAATACAATGCAAACTCTTAGCGCGTACGCGCGCGTTCGTGTGTGTGTAGCACTATACTGCAATTATCATAACTATGTACACTGTGTACAGTACAAACTCTTACTGCGCGTGTGTGTGTGTGTGTGTGCTTCCTTTTCGTTATACACAGAAAGTAGAAGCAGCCCTAAGTGTAAGTTTGTCTGCAGGAGCAGAGCAGAGTGGCGCATTGCTAAGAATACTCCTGCGCGGAATTTCTCCTGACGCTTTCGCTACGAAAGGACGGCGAAATGCTGACTGCGGGGAGACGCCAATGTCAAGGAGAAAAGGGTACTGGTATTTTAGATCCTCTTGACAGAGAAGAAGGAGAGGGAAGGGAGGGAGAGAACGAGAGAGGGGGTTGGAAGTAGACAGAGGTAGAAAGCATATGTGTGTGTGTGTGTATGAAAGAGAGAGAGAGAGAGAGAGAGAGAGAGAGAGAGAGAGAGAGGTGCAGCCGGTTAGGGATGAAACCTGAGGGGGAAGGATAGAGTGATGGAATGAAAGGTGAGAAAGACAGAGATGAAGATAGACTGAGGGAGGAGGGAGGGAAAAGGAGGAGGAGGAGGAGAAAAAAAAGAGGAGAAGCCAGAAGCTTGTTCTTGTCCTGAGCACCCTTTTCCCAGCCTCTTTTGGGAACCTGTGTATATCTATATATCACGCAGTTGTCACTGATGTGTGTGTGTGTGTGTGTGTGTGTGTGCATGCGCGCGACCGTTCTCCAGTTTTGTCTTCCTACTGATTGCTTTATTCGCTGCGGGACTTTTGTCCCCATGTGTGTAAAGGGTAAAGAGGACATTTGTGCGTGTACTTGAATGTGCGCGTGTGTGTGTGTGTGTGTGTGTGTGTGTGAGTGGTTACATTTAACTTTGTGGAACACCATGTAATCGTGACAAAGCGCCAACACTGGAGACTCCTTCAATAATCATCTCCATGTCAATCAGTGACTTCTAAAGTTGTTACCATAGCAACCCTTACTGTTAAAGAGCTGATCTTATTTAAAACAAACAAAAAATAATAATTCTGACCAATCAGATACGAGAATATTCGGGATCTGATATAAAAGTAGTTTTAAATAGTTATACTTCTTCTTCTTCTTCTTTTTCAGGTGAGTGAGTGAGTGTGTCCGAGTATATGTGTGTATGCCTGAGCGCATGCATGTCTGTGTTTGTGTGTGTGTGTGGTTGGGGGGGGGGGGGGGCTGTTATGGGTGTGATGGTGTTGGTTGCATTTCAGATTAACACCTGTCAAGTCTCCTCTGAAGTAGCACATAAACAGCTTTTAAGAGTTGTATGGTAATGATGACAGCATATGGCATGACTGTGATATTAACACACGTGTGTGCACTCGCACATATGAACACACTTGCACAGGCAGATGAACACACACGTGCGCACACATGCACCCGTTTAGATCAGTCTTAGAATATCTTAAGCAGGTGTTGTGCTGAACTAATCACCGCTCAAAGACTGATTGAGATACATCCTATATGTGTGTGTGTGTGTGTGTGTGTTTATGTGTTTTACGTGTTCCCCTCAAATACACCGTAAGTTTTAAAGGTTTAAAGGATGTTCCATTGATTTTTCTGACATAACTGAACTTGCCCAGAACTATCTTCCTCTCTTTTTCTTCCTCTCTCTCTCTCTTTCTCGCTCTCTGCTGACAGAAAGCTTTATGAGAGTTATGTTTCTCAGATGCGACAGAGGGCTTCAGATTTCCTCGCCTTTGATTAGCCAATGGAACATTGTCCTGCCTGAGCACGCCTTTAAACCTGCCATTATAATGCACAACAAGCTGTCAAGTCAACTTTCACTCAAAGTCTGTGTGTTTAAGGGGAAAGTCCGACTCTGGACGTGCGTGTGTTAAATCATATGTAGCTAAGTGAAACTTTCACGCAGATTTATGGCAGTAGAGATTCAAGAGAAGAAAAGAGAAGAGAGGAGAAGAGAGGAGAAGTGGGGGGGGGGGGGGGGCTGTGAGTTGGGGATTGAGCTTGGTTCTTTGACACGGTCTTATTTCATTTGGGAGCGTGTTTTTATTTGTTCTGCGCTGGCCAAACAAAAGCTGACCCTGAGAGATAAAGGCAGCGATGGCCTTGAAGGATTCACGGACCCCGCATGCTCCGAGCGCTCCTGGTTAATCCCTAACCAGCGGCCTGGGAACGTGAAACGGAAAAATTCTCATGTCAACCTGACCGTTCGAGACGAGCTGGGAACTGCCCAGGTACGCTCTCCTGGATGAGGGTGTGTGTTCGTTCTTGTATTGAGGTTTTTTTTTTTTTTTAATCTGTATTGGTGGTCGGAAACTGAAAAACACTCTCCCCCCCACCTACCCTGTTTCTCAACGATGCCTAAAAGCAAACCGTGTTTGGTCACTGGTGTTCCTATCAGCGACAAATCAATAGTGGAGGACAAGCCATGATAAGGCTTTTTGTGTCACAACATCCAAACACTCTGAGTCCCAGTTTGTCTATCTAGTCCTCTCTCTCTCTCTCTCTCTTTCTCTCGGTCTCTCATGATAAGCATTTTCCCTGAAACCAAGGCTCCCAAACCATGCAGCCTTGAAGAGTCCAGCAGGAGATTTGCCCTGATAGGCAAACATTGCAGCTGAGTTGGACATTCTAGCATGGCCTTGCCACTTGCTTGTTTTTTTTTTTTTTTTTTTTTACTCTTAAGAGCTGGTGAAAGGACATCCAAGCCACGTCATCACTCTGCTTCTCAAGGTGTGTGTGCGTGAGAGAGAAAGTGTGTGTGATGATTCTGTTGGTCCTCCACGGACTGGGTCAAAAAGTAGATTGAAAAAGTATTATGTCTATCTAGTCTTCCTTTGATCTGATTTACCCTGGCAAACTTTATTAATGAGAAATTAGCAATAAATAAATAAATAAATAAATTAATTAATTAATTAAACAGAATAAATAAAATAGTACCATATATATACAAAATTCCAAATAGTTACATTTATATGATTCTTTAAATATTTTTTATTCATATTGAAAACTTGAAAAAAAAAAAAAAGAATTATGGAACAAAAAAAACTGTAATAATAGATTTTTTATATTTATTTTCTTTCTTTAATTTCTACATATTTCTAACTTTTATTTCTATTTTTTTTTTAAATATATAAAATATTTTAAAATATATAAAATATTTATATAATATTATACCATAATATTAATATTTTTATACTAAATTTTAAAAGCTATTTTTTATATATAAAAACTAAAATGCAAATTTTTTTTTACATCAATATTAATTAAAAATCAAGTAATAATTACAGGTATCCCATGCTGTTACGTTCTGCATTATATATCATATATAAAGCCTGCTAGCAGTTTAGGAATGCTAATGTGACTGTTATAAATGTAAATATTCTCACTAAGCCATCTAAACACCCGAGACGACGTCTTGCCGGGGACATTCGCCTCTGCGCCCCCGTCTTGCGTGCTGGATATCTTGTCTTCGCTAATGTATACACGCTTCTAACCTCTGCACGGAAGCTCAGTGGCGAGCAGATTGCGATGTAATCTGCATTACAGATGAGCAGGGAGGAACTCTTGTCTTGTAACGTCCTCCACATGGCGCCCAGATTGGGTTTGATTCTGAGCAAAGCGGGGTCACCAAACAGGTCCCTGGAGTCAAACAGTCATGAGCGCGTATGACGATAGGGAGTGCGGGGTGTGAGATGGGAGGGGACGTGGGTGTGGGAGCCGAGACATCTGGAGCATCGGCAAAGTGGAAAGAGAAGAAAAGACTATGTAAAACTAAATTGACTTCCAGAATTAGTGGTAAGTTTGTACAGAGTGTGCTGTTTTAGCAAAATAATAAACAACAAAGTGATGTGATAAAATGGAGACACTGTTAAAAGTGATCATTATGAAGTGTTTTATTTCTCAACGCATGAAACATTACGGAAAAAGTGTTAATCACCAATGCTTTGGTGTGATACAGGATATTTTTTAGCGTAGAAGTTTTATGTATTCTCCCTCGCAATCACAAGGTTATAGAGGATGGAGCAGATTAACATTGGGCTGAGGATAGAGCCGAGGGGCACACCACGGGGGAGAGACGCGTCCAGCCAGCACTGATGGCCACCATCTTGGCGCGATCTATTTGGGTGGAAAAAGGGGACGCGGGAGGACTTGAGACAAGGCCATTGGCACTCTCGGCCCTGCCAAGTGTGCGCCAATCTCCTTGGCACGGACGCTCGCCGTACCGTCGAGGTTCTGTGGGGGGAAGGTCTTTTTTTATTTTTTCTTTTTTGAGCATGTTGAATGTGACAAGCTGTTCCTTTGCATCTCAATATCAGGATGGAGAGACGAGCAGGTGGAAAGGGAGAACAAGAGGAGGGAGGGGGAAGGGAGGGAGGAGAAGGATGGAGGAAGGACAAAGAAGACTTGAAGAAAGAAGTCAAGAAAGACAGGAAGAAGGCTGGAGAAAAGATGCAGCATATGTTTGTGTGTGTGTGTGTGTGTGTGTGTGTGTGTGTGTGTGTGTGTGTGTGTGTGTGTTTCCTCTTAGAGCTGTGTCAGGACAGCAGTCTTTAGCCGTGATCGAGGCCACTTTAGATCAATTCAGATTAAAGCGAAAACCAGATCTTTTAATGTCAGCCTGAGGGAAAGGGTCTGGGATGGCTTCATTTCATATACACACACACACGTACACACGCACACCTACGCAGATGGAAACCACTCCAGAGCACGCTAGTCAAACTTTGACTCTTACAAGGTCACGTCTAGATCCGGGGGCTAAGGGGCCAGGTTTCACCGGCAGGTACAAAGGGGTGTTTGCGCAATTAAAAGAACAAGTTGCAAATCTCTCTCCGGGACTCTGAAACCCGAGTCTGGGATCCGACACATTTTTTTCACCTAAAGTGCACAAAAACATGCAAAAGTGACAGTCAGCGGCTACACATCTGAATCAGATCCTTTTGTCTTTGCTAAATGGCTTATCTGGTCCGTCGTGTCGAGGGCAATATGAGAAGAAGCAGACGACCTCATTCAAACCCAATCCAACCCCACCTGCCCCGGGGCCCACGGGGGAGAAACGGCACTCTGGCACTAAGTGCTTCTGTCTGGCATGGACAAGACGACCTGGAGTGTGTTAGGCAAGACGTTCCAGCCTGCAGGGAGACCGGCAGTCACACACGTCCAGCTCCGCCATGTAAAAAGCGCTGAATTACAGGTTTCCCTTTTTTTTTTTTTTTTTAGTCTTGTAAGTCTTTATAAATGTGATGATGTAACGTAGATAGGAATAAGCTGTTACCAGATCAGCATCATGCACGCTTACACACTTACACACACCATTTTACATCCTAAGCTTCTTCTTTTTTTTTTTTACATCTATTGATATCCATTTTCATTCAAATCGTGACTCATCTTTTCATTTTTTTAATCCAAAAAATGTGCTTTTTATGTATATTTCCATAAATAAATAAATAAATGATACTTAATTAATTGAATCTCATAATTCTAGGTAGGAGATTTAGGCTTTATGAAAGGAGTCTAAAAAATAAGTGATAACTAGAAGTAACTTGTTTCTCAGACTCTAAATGTGTCAAAGTCTTATTTCCCTTATTTCTTCATATTAAATTAAATTAAATTAATTTAAATTAAGAAGATTAAATGAAAGAAATTGAAAGTTGCAAAATGCCTTAAGATACAATGTAAAAACTGGTTGATTATATAACAACCTCAGCAGCAACCTCATTTCCCCTCTTGTCTGTTCGATCATCCGTCATCATCTGCACCTGTTTCTCACTGGTTCATGCCTTAACGCACTTTTTTTTTTTTTTTTTGTGCTTCAATGTTTCATAGGTCACTGTGTGGCCTGGAGAACTGTTCCTCAAGACTACATTGAAAAATAGAAACATGTCTGGCTCTTTGGAAGCAAAATATTTAGAAATGAGAGGCTAAAGTTAAAAGCTCAGTACACAGTGCTGTATATGGATAGAAAATGTTATTGTTTAAGTGGAATGAAACACTTTGGGACGTGGCGTTAGAGGAAAAGAATCAACGCTGTTACCATGGATCAGTCGCTAACTTATAATGGGTCACGTCTGAAGCCAATCCTTCGTTACTCTTCAAGCCTAAACGTTTCATGAGAGCTTTGTCAGGAAAATTATTCTATCACTAAGATGTGAAAAACAAACCTCCAATTCAATAAATAAATAAATAAAATCTGTTGTATTGAATATTGAAGTGGCTCCTGAAATGTTGTGTGTTAGTGTTTACTGATGGACAGAGCTGACGAATACAGAGCGAACAGTCAGAAAAAGTGAGCGAGAGGAAAGAGAGAGAGAGAGAGAGAGTAATTAATGAAGATGCTTTAATTGCCGATTGTGCTCGCTGTGCCGTGAGGGGAAAAATATGTCATTAAAACTTCCTAATGGGCTCAAGAGAGGAACGGAACGGAAGAAAAGCATTTGAAGAGGATGAAAGGAACGAGAAAACAGAAGAAGAAAATGATGGGCGCAAAAAAAGAGAGGGAGAGCAAGAGAGGGAATGAGGGAAGTAGCAAACAGTAATTACAAAAGGCTTCTCGAGGGAGCGAAGAAAGAAATCAGTGACAGAGCTGATTACCGTCAAAGTGGAGAAAAGAGACAGACGGGGGGGAGGAGGACGACGACGAGGACCAGGGAGGTGGGCAAAGAAACAGGACACACTCATATAGGCTAAAGAGACTCGCAAGGTGGAGCTGAGTACATGGATCGGGACAAAAACAAAAAAAAACCTTGCCGTGTGTGCGTGCGTGCGCGATGCTGATTCAGCACAAGCTCGTGTTTCGAATAGTGATCTAGCCAGGTAGGGAGATTGGGTATCTTGGGGACATGTAAGTTCACAAACAGCACAATTTCTGCCTCTACATCATATCACACACACACACAGGCGCACGCACACGGAGACACACACAGAGTACGGTCAGGTGGGTTAGTTTGTAAAGATTTGCATGGCTTGGCATAATTTCCTTGTGCAAAGTTTTGATCAGCTATTAGATCCATCAGACACCTGCTGAGAAAATCCTTAATATGCAAAACAGCCCCGTCTACCTCCCGCCAACACACACAAACACTCCTGCGTGCGCACGCACGCAGGCCAGAACTTCACAGAACAACAGTAGACTTATTCACCCATCTCCTCTCCGTAGGCAAATCTCTCGTTTATATATGGAAATCATCTCGAGCATGAAAACTTAAGTTCCTGCACCCTGAGATGAGTGTCTCTATATGTGTGTGTGTGTGTCAGGTGTGTGTGTGTGTGTGTGTGTCAGGTGTGTCAGGTGTGGAGAAGGAACAACCTCTCCTTTCTTTCAAAACGGTCAGTGGGGAAAGAAAGGTGATGAGATAGACGAGTTAAATAGCAAGAGGAAGAAAAAAAGAAGAAGAGGAAAGAAAGGTTTGTGTGTTTGTGTGTGTGTATATATGCGGGAAGGGGAGGGGGGGGGGATCATTCTAGATCATTATAACGTTTACGAGCACTGATAGCAGTCAGAAAACCTACGTGAGACGAGATAAGCGCACCGCATTTCAGGTGCAAACAGGAAGTGAGGTTGATCTTGCAAGTTCGGGTTTGATACCAAAATATGATGTTTTTAACATCTTTGATGTTATTAAGTGTCGAAACTTTACATCAGAAAAAAAAAAACCTTATATAACATCTCAATATAACCTTCATGTTTCTGAAACTCCCTCTCCAAACAAAAGACTTTAAGCTAATAATGCCCACTTGCTAAGTGTAAATCTTTAGCTAAGTTTGACATTTGCGAGTTATGCAGCCACCTTTCTCAGCCAGAAAAGCAGTTTCCTAATTTCTATCTATCTATCTAAGCCATTTAAATAAAAGTGTCATCATTAAACATATAGCATTAACATATAAAAACAAAACATCTCGATAAGCTGCTGTATATCATTTAAATGAGACTGTTGGTGGTTTAGCTGAGTTCACCATTAGCCAGTAAACACTCTCATTCGACTGTATGCTAGTTTATCTGTAGTTTATTTATGACTAGCTTGCTAAATGTAAATGCTCAGCTAATGTTTAACGTTAGCCCGCAACACGCGGAAAATAATCAGTGAGCAGGTTGTTTTTGGGTTAAGCGATTAACTGCGGCTAATATGGTTCATTGTTCGCTGTGTATTGTTAGCAACTGATTATTTTAAGAGCTGAAGTCTAGATGGACTGGCTAATATTAGCAATTGACAAGCTAGCTTACTTCAGCTTCACCGAGGCTAAATGTGATTAATTATGAATTATAATATTGATTCTAATTATAAATTATTAACAAATTGTCTGAATAAAACTTTGTAATCAAATCTAGAGAGAAAAAAAAAGTTGATAAGTATATTTCATTTATTCTATATTCAAGGTATTTTCACAGGTTCATTCCTCACCTTCCTTTTCCTCACCTATACATTTTCCCTGTAGCTCTCACTTTTTCTCTCATTCTCTCTCTCTCTCTCTCTCTCTCTCTCTCTTTTTCTCACTCTCACTTCACTTCCTTTCAACTGGCCATTTTTCTCGCCAGTTTCTCTCTCTCTGATTCTCTTTCTCTGTTTCTCCCTGCCATCAGACCCTCCCTCCCTCTCCCCCATGTCTCTCTCTTTTTCATCCTGGCATCTCTCTCTCTCTCTCTCTCTCTCTCTCTGAAGCAGCAGGACTCATAACCTTGCTCTACTCCAGTGTGAGGTGTTTTCTGACGAAGTGCTTTGCCAGCAGACCTGGTCCTTCCAGGGGACTGCACTAACCTTCCGGACACACAGGACACTCCCTCTGTCTTTCGCTTCCTCTCTCTTTCGCTCACTCTCTTTTTTTTCCTCTCTCTCTCTCTCTCTAATCACTATGGCACAGTAAAATCGCAGGCATTCATTCTTACAGTGTCCAAATGATTCCAGCTAGGCACACACCCAGCACATTTGTGCACATCTTTTCATCTTTTCATGTGTGCGTGTGTGTGTGTGTGTGTGTGTGTGTGTGTGTGTATGTACCTCAAAGTCATTGGCCTTGTTGTAGTGCATGTTGAGAGCTCTGAAGAGCTCAGAGTCTCGACTGACGGCGATCTCTTCAGCCCCCGTCACGCCGTCGTTTATGGCCTGCCTGGCGAACTTCTCCATCTGGATGTAGTAGAACTCCCGAAAATTACTGAACCACTTGATCAGCTGAGACGTGATACACCGGTTAAACTGGGAGACAGGGACAGAGCGAAGAGAGTCCATTAGACACGGACATCTGTGCTACATATAACCTGAAATTAAATACCATTTCAGTGCGATTTAACGAAGGATATGAGGACGATTAGCAGCTAAGGCTCTCGGATTAATTCGGTTTTTTTAGTGCCAGCGTCTGCATGTGGCTATAGCAGGATTAAAAAAAAATCTATTAATGCTAGAAGGGACTGAAATTTTCAACTGAATTATATGGTAAACTTAGAGTGAAGGCCAACGTCATAATTAATTACAGCTATCAGGTTCTGATTCATTTGAAATTTTCTGAAAGTTCTGTTTACGGTTCATTTATTTAAGGTTCTGTGTATTCTTAGAGGCTTTTCTGTTCATCACAGTTGCAACGAGTGACTACTTGAGTCTGATCTGAACAGTCTGGTCATTTTCATCTGACACCATCCATGAATGAGCATACTATACTGATACCATGTGATACAAGGTTATACCACACCAAATCATTCAATACCATACCTTACCATACTATACTACTTTATGCTATTCCATGCCATGCTAAACTAAACTTTACCATACCATAAGATACTATACAATACTAAGCTTTACCATGAAAAATATACTATACTATACTACACTGTACTACACTAATGTATTTATTTATCTATAGCCTTTTTTTTGGCTTGATTTTTGTTTCTTCTTGTTTTAGTGATAATGATTTATAACAAAGTTTTTTTTTTTTTTTTGACACTTGTGATAGTATTCTTTAGATGTATTGTACCACAACACTGTAGAAATTCCATCCTTGTTAGCAAGTATTCCTCTGGGTAAAATAGGGTAGGGTTAATTGTTAATCAAATCTTCATAATCACAGATCGTGTGTCGACGCTGGGAAATATCATTAACATCATTTACATGAATAAAAGAAAAGCTTCTCTCTCTCTCTCTCTCTCTCTCTCTCTCTCTCTCTCTACACGAGTCAGGAGGTAATCTGGACGGGGCATGGAGGGTGTGTGTGTATGGCGGAGGGGGGGGGTCTAAGGGGGTTGGGGGTGGTGAGTTATGGGCAGCCCTCAGCTGCAAGAGCCTCGGATGGATAATTGAGCAGAAAACTGATAAAGTCAACATAAAAAAGAGCATATCGGACCCACGGGGAGTTCAAACATCAGCTTAAACCCATTCACCAATCAACGGCCTGCCTTCATCTACCATTCCCCCCGCGGGCATGATCTCTGCCAAATTCAATACAACCTTAAACCGTTTAAGAGAGCACTGGGTTACAGTTCATCAGGGCAATGAACCCACAGAGGAGGAGGAAGGGGTAAGGGGGGGAGAAAGAGATAGAGATAGATAGAAAGAGACAGAAAGAAAACTCTTACTCACAAACAACAGCTGATAAGAGCTAAATGGGCCCCTCGTACCTCTTTAATTACCCCCCCCCCCCCCCAAAAAAAGGCCCTCTTCATCCTCCCCCATTTTCTCCTTCATCTCCTGTCTTTCAGAAGAAAAAGAAAAGATGACAAAACGATGGGCAAGCAGCCCTCTAGGGAGGGGAAGCAGCTTTTACATGGAGATTAGACAGTACTATTGTTCAGAGAAAAGAGACGAAAGGAACAGAAATGGAGAGAGAACGGGGACACGGGACGCTATTGACCGAGGGATGGACGATGGACGGAGAGGAGATACAGAGAGACAAAAAAAGGGGAGCCACGCGCACTGTCTAGAACACAAAAGAAACGCAGACGCTGTTTGCTAGCTTTCAGAAAGTACTGATACAAGAGTCTGGCACTAAAACACACACACACACACACACACTAAGAGAGAGATAGAGAGAGAGAGAGATAAACTGATCATAGATATTCTGAAATGAGAAAGTTAGATGCTAGCAGCATTAGCAATCAGCTGTTTAGCTAGAGAGATTAGCTGTGTTAACTGAAATCTATCTCACTCATTAATTATTGTGTCATCTATGTATAAACAATGCTTTATTATGGTTTTAACATGTTGTCATAACTATTTTA
The DNA here is from genome assembly GCA_030014215.1 of Clariallabes teugelsi. Lineage (NCBI taxonomy): Eukaryota > Metazoa > Chordata > Actinopteri > Siluriformes > Clariidae > Clariallabes > Clariallabes teugelsi. The sequence continues at coordinate 34,600,006 of JAQMYG010000012.1, forward strand.
TTCTATTCTATTCTATAATTGAAAATAGATGGCAAACAAAAGGAGTAGAAAGGAAAAAATCAGACAAGTGAGTGACCACTACGAGGAGGTCTGTCCGATCTGGCCTAGCCCTTTCAACCTGAGCATGTGGTTTGACAGACGGGTGTGTGCATGTGTGCATATGTGTGTGTGTGTGTGTGTGTGTGTGTGTGTGTGTGTGTGTGTGTCTCTTTATGATGAGCTCTAAATCACTGACAATGACCTCATCACTCACAACAAAGACCTTTCCTGTCACACCACCGGAGAGCGAAAGAGTGTGAGAGAGGAAGACGGAGAACAAGTGTGTGTATGTGTGTGTGTGTGTGTGTGTGTGTGTGTGTGTCAGGGGTAATTGTTATTACTGTACGGTCCAGCTCTCTGAAGTCATCTGTGTACTTTTCTTTTTACCTCAATGTCTATAATATCATGCGCCAGCATTAAACCATATTTTACACACACATACACACTTGCTCACACACACTTCCTGCTGGTGAACTAAAGATTGAAAAGAAAAACATCCCTCTCCACTGGAGCATCAGCAGAAAAACAAAAGCAGCCTGCATTTGTGAATTGTCACAGGACCACTGTGTAGCATTTAGTACATCATTTGTTAGAGGTGAGAACTTTTGGCACCCTGTGATTCAACGTGATGATTAAATGGTTGTGTGCATCGTACAGAGAGAGAGAGACGGGTCAGGGTTTAAAATTATTATTATTAAGCTAATTATCTTAGCTAGATTCTAACCTACTCATAGCACACTTTATGACTTAATTTGAAAAGCTAACCAGCTGAAAATAGACAGACAGCTGCCTAGCTGGTCAAGTAATTTTTTAATTAAGTTTGATTTTTACTTGACTTGTTTTTTTTTTAATTAAAATAATGCTTTTTGTTTTTAATTAACTTGTTTGCAATATAGCATTTGTAGCATTTATCAGGGTATTTTTTAGCGCTTGCATTTAACCATATTTTGTCCAATAAAATGTATATTATTGCTTTATTTTTTTATTTTAGTTTTGCTTCATATCATATTAATATTCTTTTTATTTCTAACAAGAAAATCAGATTGCTGTACAAATTCAGTGTATTTTGAAATTGCATTAATGTACAAATTATGGAAAGAAAGTATAATTAATAAAAAAAACAAAAAAACAAAGGGTGTTCAAGTCAAACTGGGATTCGCCAATGAAGGTGTGAAAGCACAAACACAGTATTGCGATGGGACTCTTTAGCTGCCATAAAATATTTCAACGGTGCAAAAGTTTTAACGAAAGCCGTACGTCTGTAAATGATGATCCCGGCCGAGGTGGCTCAGAGCCCACTGCAGTCGTTCTCGTAAACATCCAGCGAGTGGAATGCCTGATCCTTGAAAAATCAATGGATAACTTGTCGCCAACTTGTGGAAGAGATGCATCTGTCTGTGGGAACTGTACACACAATCATTCACTTGCATGTTACAGGAGCTCAGCTGGGAGTTGTTGCCCCATTCCCGCCCCCCTACAGTCCTGAGCCATTTAGACATTTTGGGCCATTAAAGGAGTTCCTGGGAGGCCAGTGTTTCAGATGGCATACTGACAAATATTCCTACATCGATGGCACGAGTGAAACATCGGGATAAGTGAATTAGTGTAGCAGGGTGTTTTTACTCTCATACCTGTGTAATGTTATTCTGCACAGTCAAAAGTCCCAGTTTGACTTGAATACCCTTCATAATAAATATCATACCATTAGCATGATATTTTGTGTCCAAGAATCATCTAAGAATTAATTCCCACCCTCAATATTAATTTTTCACCAATTCATGAAAATGAACCTTAATATTAGCTAGCGTGTCTCGTTAGCGTACAAAGTAATCCAACGCAAACATGACGCGTCTTACTTCCTGACGTGTGACTAATTCCGACTAAGTCTATCCACACGGGTCAAAAGTCAACAGGTCTCTAACCACTCCAATTAGCGGGCTCTCCACAAGTGTCCGTTCAGTCTAGGGTGGTCTTATTCCTGACCTCATCACACCGACGGATTTGTGACAAACAAAACGAAAGCTACGCGGCCGTCCCGTTCCCACCGTTCTTATACTCCAGATAATGAGAGCCTATTATGACAGTGGGTAGTCTTTAACATGCAACATGTCCTGCATTGATATTCATGAGATATGGAAATATAATGAATGACTAATGAATAACTATTATAAGGACAGTAACGAATCCCCATGAGAATGGAAGAGTGTGTGTGTGGGGGGGAATGGAGGGGAAAAAAGATAAAATCCATGCCATCTATTGTTCCGTGACGCAGTTACGAACAAAGCCATGCAGAGAGAATGCTGCCAACAATTTGACCTTGTTTCGGTGTTATGTTAATCTAGTTCAATTAAGCGCAACCTTAATGCTAGCGAGGATTATGGGGAGAAAAAAAAACAGTCTGTGGGGTTTGGATGCACTCAGAGGGCCATTATCCTGCCTTATGTCATAATTTGATGATTTAATTTGAAGAAATTGTTTGTGTCGTATAGGTGCGCGCTGAGGATTTTACCGCGGTTAAAATTCGCCGGCGAGGGAATGAGATTATTCATGGATGCCATGTGAGTTTAAGAGAAATTTAGTTCATTTGTATATATACTGTACTGTATGTGACGATCATCTTTCCCTTGGAGATGTGAGTTTTGAGAAAGCAGGGGACACTGAAGGCATGAATGCTAAGCGTTTGTGGGAAACAGCGAAACGGTTTGTTGACGCAGAAAGGCAAGGTAAAAAAAAAAGGAGCGATTGATGAGGAAAGATAAAGCTCATTTTAGCGTTGTGACATTTTGAATACAAATTAAGCCTCGTTCACGCCAATGGATTTCCATCTTTAACATCTTTCAAAATTGATAACAATAATAAACAGCATCAATTATATGATTGTCTTATGCTTACGTCAACTTCATTTTCCAGAAGTTACCACATTTAGCCCTGTTTCCTGAACACACACAGTTTTCCATGAAGATCATGAGAAGAAAATTGTATGTTTTTCACGATTTGGAATGGAGTTTCAATGTACGACACACATAGCCAAAGTAAATCATTAATTGTTATCATTAGGAAGTCCTTAGGCCATTAGTACGGATATTAGTACAGTATTTTGTGAAATATATGTTAAAATTCCACGTGTTATCAAAAACCATTGTGTGGGAGGGGAAAAGACAAGATTGAATCTTTTCATTAAAAGTGCTCATTTTCTTAGTTTTGGTGTTTTTCAGGGCAAATTGCGGCATTACTGATGTAACTACAGGTTTCAGCCATGGGATTAGTTTGGGTGTTGGTGTTGTTTGTTGCCTGTGCAGTAGTTACCCATAAGCAAACTGTTAAAAAAAAAAAGAGGAAGTTTGCCGGATGATTTGAATAAGATGGCCTGAATGTGCTACAGGGTTTAGTGCACACATAACGCACACACTGTTTCCTGCAAAGGTTTAATCAGTTGAATCAGCATAGGTATGTTCTGAAGCTCTACAGAGCATCGTGTGGATTTGATATGGGTAGATACTTGGGACACGACGTTGCAATCATGAACTGATTACAAACCTCTCAACATTTTTTAGTGAATATTAATCTAGGCGCCTCCGTTCCTATCCATCTTACTGTCCAAATACTCAACCGCCCACCCTTCTACCTGGCTCGCAGCTGTCCCGGCTCGTGCCGGTATCCTTTTTCCTTCCGAATTAATCTCCACTGGCCTTGACCAATAGCAACATCTGTGGCATTTAACATTTCCCTAACGCCACCAGTGGGCTGCCCAACGTTTGTAAGTGAACTCACCTGGACAAGTGAGGTAAGCCGATACCATATCACCAACTCCCCCCACATACACGCACACACATCTCCTTCCAAATCATAATGACAATAACAATAATGATAATAATAATCACCATTAAAGGTCTAAGGGGATGTACTCACCTTAACGTCGGAGAAGAACATCTTGAGCATGTTGGAGCTGGGGTACCTGGTGTAGAAGAACATGAGCTTGGCCTTCTTCAGGTGGTTGGGGGAAAGCCCTTCCTGAATGTGCAAATGAGTGGGTTAAGGAAAAGCAGCCGAGCCCCGAGCAGAGAGCAGGCAGGATTTGCTTGCCATTGTCATCATCATTACTCAAGGCGCTGCGCCGTCACGGCCAATATACCACCGCAGAAAAGCCAGTTTTACATGAGAAAGCCATTAGGCAGGCAAAGCGAGCAACGTCTTTCCCTAAGCCCTAAGCCTCAGCCAACCTCCTCCTTCAGATGTAAAAGAGTGAGAGATCGTTTTGCATGTCACCTACAAATACAGCGGTAAGCACTTTGGAGAAGGCCTCAGGGGCTGACAAAAACCCAGAACGACTCTTACTGTTTCTCATTTCGGCGTCGGGTTTCGGGTCACATTATGAAATTACATATGAAAGTACATATGCTTTATCAGAATTGTCTTGAAGTTAAGTATCATTTTTGTTTTTGAATTTACTCTCAGTCTCTCTGTCTGTCTGTCTGTCTCTCTCTCTCTCTCTCTGGAGTGCAGCCTCCTGGTATGGCATCATGACAGCGAATTTGCCACCCCATTTCATTTCTGTAGGCACCAATTTGGCCGTGACGTTCAAGGGTTAGCGAAAGAGCGTCTAAAGACGTCGCTTTGAAGCTGCAATATGACTGTAAAATGACACGTTTGTCATGTAAATACGGCTAATCACGAAAACATAAACAAGTCTTATAAAGTGTGCACACATTCAAAGATAATGCGGATTCAGACCAACCACGAGTGGAGTACTTCACATAATTGAGGGAGAGAAAAAAAAAGAAAAAGAGAAAAAGAGAGAAAAGGGTGGTGGGGCTGTGTGTGTGTGTGGGGGGGGATTAGTTGGAAAAGCGCATCTTTGTCTTACCCACCCTCTCTCTCTCTCTCTCTCTCTCTCTCTCCGTCTCTCTCACTCTCTCTCTCTCTTTTTCTCTCACCATCTGGTCTTGCTTTATGAGCACAAAGGCCAGAGAGAATGAAAGAGGGACAAGCTGCTCTTTTCTTTTGCAGCATTACTTCATTCAGCGCCGTGAATGAATGGATCATGCCAATCCACAAAAAACTACATTTCAACATGAAAGCTGATGACAAGTTTATCACTGGGAGCACAAATAAAAAGTTACACGTTTGCAGCGTAACACGCAACAATGACATTAAACACATTTAGCTTTTTTTTTTTTTTTTGTCGTTGAGACAAAAAAAAAAAGAATTACTTTCCCTAATTACTTAGCTCTCAACGGGGAAGGTTGATCGCATTCAAGTTTTATAAAGATATGACATGATTCTCAAGAACACCTCAAATAAACAAATAAAGAAGGAAAGAAATGTGGAACCAGCTGCCCACTTAAGCATAATTTATATGCTATGGGTCATTGTTACATTTAAAAACACAGAGGCACAGTATAATGTCAGGTTTTTTTTTTCTTTACATATAAACGTGACAAGATGCGAAGGGGCGAGATATGACATGAATGCGTGGGTTATCAGTGTTTTCTCTTTGCGTGGAAAAAAGCTGAAAAAAGGAAAAAAAACTGCTTGGCCAGTTGTCTGGGTGTTTCGGACCGATCTGCACTTTTTCCACCATGCGTTCTGCATTCATCAATAATCTATTTAAGCTAAGAACGCATTGTAAGTGCGAAGCGGGCACCGAGTGTGACATTCCTGCAGAGGACGTTCTCCTGCCCTAACCTCCGCCACACAACAAAATGGCTGATTATGCGATTTCGCCAGACAAAGAGTCCTCCGCACCCTCCTCCCCAGCCCTGCCTCTTCTGAAACCAGCTCTGGCCCTTTTGTGTGTCTGTCAAACAGACTGGCCGCCAGTAGCCTAGCGGTCACGCTGGGGGAAACTTTCACCTGCCACTGCTCGAGGTTTCACAATACTGGCCGCAAAATCGAACGCTGTTGTCGAGTATAATATCACATAACATATAGTCTCCCATTCATAACCAGAACCATAATCCCATCCTAATTGCTTCTGAACTATTACCCCCCATCTCTAAGTCCATGCTAACCCCATTTCCGTCCAAGCGTTCACAGTTTAACCCCGTTCCCAACACAGCGATAACCCCATTCCCAGGCTAACCAAACAATCCCAAATCCAACCCCCCCCTTCTCTCTCTCTCTCTCTCTTGCCCTCATACCTTTACTTAATCTTGAATCTGTGATGCCTTAAGCACATTTCAAACCCAAATAACATTTCCATTTCTAGCACTTTCCTCAAGCTCATATATTCAGGCCAGCGTGTCAAGCGCTATCATATCTCCATCCAGGGCTGATGTACTGTCTGGAAAGGAGGTTTCACATCCTACCTAATTATCAGACCCAGAGATTTTAATGCTGCAAACTCAAGAACAAGAAGGCTACACACTTCAATTAGATTGATTATTGTAACATTTTACTGCTATCTCCTTTTCTTTTTTGTAAATAAGCGAACTTGCTAACAATTTTTTCTTTTGTAACTAGCATAAGCACACGTTACTAGCAATTATCAGCAGAAATATAAAATTGCCTGTAGCTCAAATTTATTTATTTATTTTTTTACATTTTCTCTTAACAGCCTAACCATTTTGAGTGATTTTTTAAAATTGCTAGATAAAACACACAGTAACTGCTGTGCACGGCCGTTGCCTTACTGTAATTGCTTTCCATCCCTCTTTTGCTTTATTCCCCTCACTCCCGCTTTCTTGATGGGGCGGCTGTGGAGAGCATAGGGCCCTTGGCTCGGCAGACAAGACGAGGCAGCGTAATGAAAGACAAACATACAGCCGCAAACACCTGTTAATGCCTGCTTCAAAGAAAAGAAAGGAGCGGGGAAAAAAAAGACAGAAGAAAAAAAAAAGAGCGAGATTGTTTGGCTGCCAAGCAACAGCTGAGGGCCCTCAGGTTGTTGACCGATCTTTATGAATCCAAAGGGGGTAAAATGAAAAGGAGGGATAATTGTTCCTCTGTCTTTTTTATATATAATAGGATATGATGAGGGTTGCGAGGTGGAACCTGTCAGTCATAAAAAACGGACAGCGGGTTAGACTTTGAGTCCTTAACTGAACTTCAAAGTTTGACAACAAAAACATCTGTCATAGTCGACACCAATTCATACCCTGAGGAGCTGAAAATAATATAAATCTCTTAAAATAAATTTGGGTTTAAGAGGTGATCCTGTTTAAGCATCAGGCTTATTAAGTGTGCTAGAAGGTGTACTGCCTGTGTTAGAACCTGTTCTTACCTGAAACCCTGGCCTGTATTATCTTATCATGGTGCCATCTAAACTATGTAAATGTGAGGGAACTAAACTTGTTTAAATGTATGACATAAGGCATGGGAGTTGATAGAAAAAGTAATTTGAGTTGGAAATAAGAAGAAGCTAGTGTAACTTAAAAAACCTAAAGGAGGTTACTCAGGTAATCTATATTGGATGTCTGAACTGAGTAAACAGAATTCAGACAGAGAATAGTAAAGTGAGTAGCACTTTAAATGCCCCATCTACCAGCAAAAAGGCTCTTTCAACTCATGCAATATGTCATTATCAACATTAAACAAAAGAATATATTTCATGCTAGGAAAAGGATATTGCACTCCCTGTGTATGGCGAAATATCAGACATGTCCTGGAGGTCTCCACACTCTGACTTAATCAGCGACAGAGACAGACTCTCAGCCGTGCTCCCTGGGTGGGTTGGCGAGCAGGCCCGGGTGTGCCCCATATGGTGGTTGGATGCCATCTTGGTCCGTAAGCTGGTGGTATCCCGTGAGAGATCCATTGAATCAGGTGAGCCTCTGTCTTTGCCCGGGTAACCTATCGATGGGGCACCAAGTGGGCCTTGAAAAGGGTACCCCATTAGAGGGAGGGGGAATGGGTGGCGGAAAGATGGTGGGCTGAAGCCCATGTTGGCTGACAGGGAAGAAGGATGGAGGGAGGGATGGTGGTGCCCCCCATGAGCACCCACTGCTGAGGACTGGTGGTGATGCTCAGCTGCAGATTTCCGCACCACCAAAGGGAGCGCTTCTGTCTGATCATTGGCACTGGGGAGCGGGACTCCACCAAATGACTCATGTGGGCTGGGGATTATGACATCTCCGAAGCACTGCAGGCGCTGATTGGTTGTGTGGAAGTTGGGGTTGTCCCCGTTAACGGCAAAACGATCCTGAGGCACAGGAAGAGGCGGAAACACTTGTGGGAGAGGCCGCGGAGGTTTCGCAAAGACCTTTACTACGGTGTCTACCACCTGAGACATGGCAGAGTTCAGTTCCTGCTTCAGGGTCTCTGCCAGTTGTTTGCCTTCTGCATGCATAGAGGTTGGACCTTTGCCCTTTAGCGAGCCTTCCCTTTTGGGCTTCGCTCCATCAAGAAGGGCCTGTTCTCTTAGCAGTGCCCTTGCTCTGTCCAGAAAATGTCCCGGATCCAAGTCTGACATCTCGTTATCTGAACGATCAGCAGCAGAATCGTGCATGGGGCATTCGTCGACATCTCCGTTCATGAGGCCGGCATCAGAGCGTGCACTGTCTTCAGAGAGGTTCCCTCCATCATGATCTGGGTCATTCCCTTCAGAATCAGTGCTGTCGTAAATCTGAAAGAACTTCTCCTGCAGCTGGCGCAGCTGTTTCTGCATGTCCTCAAGCTGCAGTTTGAGCTGCCTGCGCTCCTCCACTTTTTGTTCCTTCCGCACTGACACCAGCTGGTGAAAACTGTGCTGCTGTTGTGGAAGCTTCTGCTTGCGCTTGTTCTCACGATAGCCCTCTCGTGGGCTGGGTGGCTGTTGGGGACCTTCAGGTTCTCCTTCACTGTTCCGCTCTCGTTCCCTTGAGCTGGAGTTTGCTGGCATCATTACATTGGGTGAGTGGCTCATTCCACGAATTATGTTTTCCACACGAGCTCGCTTAGCTCGGAGGTGTTCATCATTAAGTCTTTCAACCTCAAAGTGACCCAAAGTTGGCCGGCTGAACGGTGAGAGACACTCCTGAGGGCTTTCCTGGGATGAGTTACTGCATGCGTCCTCTTGGGGCACCTCGGATCCTGTGCTGGAGAGAGCACTACTAGGGAACCCTGGATCTACTCCTCCCCCAGCTCCATTTTTTGCCATGTTGCTCTTTAACAGCTGTGAGATGATGGTAGCGCCAGGAAAAGGCATCATTGCATCCTCGTACGAGTTGGCCCTCTTGAGAAGCTTCCGGAGTACATTGGACTTAGTCTCATTCGAGTCCCCGTGTCCAAGCTGCACCCCTTGACACTCCAGAAGATCCTGCTCTCCACTATGATGGGCGTTCATGGCCCCAAAAATGATTGCGGTTTTTGATGTGCGGCTGGCAATGAAGTCAGTAGGAGCTGCTGATGTCAGCGTGGAAGTCGAGCCAATGGTTCTCTTCACGCCGATGTCCACTCGTCTTCTTTTGGTCTGTCGGTTTAGGAGGGACTCACTGTCATGGTCCGGCATCCCTGGTGCCTCTATTGAGCCATCTCTCAAAGGACAGGGCTCACAGTCTTTTGGTAAATTTCAGTGACCTGCTGAAAGGAAGGACAGGCGGGTGGGGGGGGTGGGGGCGTCACAAAACATGGTTGATCAGCATTATTTTTTTTTTGTAAAAATTATCACTTTTATTGTTTTTTTTTTACTTTTACTTTTACTTTTTAATTTAACAATTGTTTCATGGTTTAAACAAACTATAAATTAGAAAGTAGACTGTATGAATATACAATAATGACTGTGCACAATAAAAATATTATACCAGATTTAATCCAAAAAACTATTTTCTGCTAAGGATATTACACATTTGTTTGCTGAATATAATATTTTTAATATTTTACAACTTCTGCTTTTGTTGAAATTTTAAAAGCATAAATGTTGTATGTACACCTTAAACATGTCTGCGGAAGACAGAGCTGGTTTGTCGTAAATTATCCTTAACATACGCATTTGCAAACATGGAATTTGATTAAATTTGGTCAGAACGCTGGAACAGGAAGTATAAGCAGAGAGAAAATGGGTGTACGGTGGTGGGTGTGGATGGAGAGAAGAGGGGGTTAACACCTCAGTTTTGCATACACGAGCAAAGTCCTACATTGTGTATCCTGCCCTAGTAACAAAACAAAGCAACAATTGTCGCTCCGCATGAAAACAAGAGCAACAACAACAACAACAAAAATCTGCATAAAATTATGTTAATCGCCTTTCTACTGTCCTCATTTATCTGGGATTAGAGTAATAAAGGCATATAAAGAATTAAAAAAAAAAAAACGTATGGAGAAGAAAAAAACATGCTTCATGTCATAGAAGGAAATCCATGGCATTGGTATTTTCATGAATTTATATGTTTGTATATGTGTTCTAAATAGAACTTAAGACTATTGATTGATCAATTTATTTTTTTAATCAATCCCTGCACTGCACTCTTATGAGATGTTTAAATGCCTCACTTGTAAAAGTTTTTTTTATGGATTAAAAAGACTTTGAATTGTTGAAAAGTTCATGTTTTACAGGATGAATGTGAGAATGTTCCTTAAAGATAAAAGGGAGCTGAATGAGTTTTTGATTTTTATTGTTTAAAAGAATGACCTAAAAAGATGATCTTTTGTCAATCATGCACTAAATTTTATTTTTTTAAAATTAGACTGAGCTGAAGGAAGTTTGAACCCGTGCATTAAACAGGCAAACAACAAAAGCAAGGATTGTTTGCTTGTGTGGAAACAACAATAGCAAATGTATAGTATAGTGTAAGTGTGCGGAGTACGAGCGTAAGGTGTTGCTGCTTATAGGAAACTTATAGGGGGAAAAAATTATAAATGTATTTATTTAAAAATGCATTTTAAAAAATATGTAAAACAAATCTTAATAAATGAATTATGTCACACAGGGTTAAATTTTTATCTCATGTAACACCATCCAAGAAAATAATGTCTCCAATGTGAGCACTGTTTGGTTCAACTAATTTTCTCTCGACTTACATAACATAATAAAATAATTATTCTTTTTTCCATTTTTTTTCTACCTTAAAACATTTATTTTTATTTTCTCTAAGACAAAAATTGGGTTGGGACTTGGGTCTGACACGGTGGAGGGATAAAAAAAAAAAGCAGTGCCTATCCTCAGAAACTTTAATTCTTTCATTTTTTGCGAATGACAAAAAAGAATATATATGCATAATTTTTTTCTGGATTTAAAGATGATAAATGGTCAATATTTCGAAAATAAGACCCATTCCGGTTATCTATCAGCACTTTATTCATACAAGGGAAAAAAGAAAAACTTGTGATATAAGAGACGGATGATAGATGGATAGATATATGAGTGGATGAAGGCGAAGGTCGTCCGTTTACGCACTAGAAAACAAGACGGAGCGTATAAACAATGCACTTCCAGCACCTGTCTTTCGTCACGGCGCACCTGTCTCCCCGTCCGCGCATGCGCACGAGACGCAAAATTTCACGGAATTACGAACGAGGAACTAAGACTAGGGGATGAGAACTTCCAACTTCCTCTCGGTCGCGTTTATTGAAACTGACAAACATGACTTAAAAGAAGGAGGGGGCAATAATAATAATAATAATAATAATAATAATAATAATAAAATAAAATAAATAAATAAATAAAAGAAAAGTCGTTGATGTTGGATAGTTTGCAGTGAGCAGAAGAGTTGAATGACTGACACACACACACACACACACACACACACATAAAAAGCGCAGAGACTAGTCTTCTATCTTTAGAACCACTTTTTACTGCACTGAATTCTGTTCTGGGTTTTAATTCAGTCTGTAGGTCCTGCGCGTAAAAATGATAAAACGAGCATGCATATGAGGATTAAATGTGTGATTGATTGATTGATTGATTGCTAAAGTGACTAACCCCGTACCAAACCCGGCTAAACCCAGACACAAAGCCCACAGGGAGACTGCGCTGAAGGAAGTTTGAATCGGTGCAGAGAACGGGAGAGATCCCAGGGGACGCGGACGCACCGGAGCACCGTGAGAACTCCACGCGTAAAAACGCGCACAGCTCCACAACTGCGGACGAGAGGCGTGAGGAGGAGAGACGGAGAGGGGAGACGTGCCTACGCGTAACGTGGAGACCGGACACCATTTCCAACAGCCGTAAACTCTATGATCAATGCATTAGAATAATCATGGAAAAAAGAAATACATGACTGCTCTTAAAAATCGTAATCGTAATAATAATTATAATAATAATAATAATCACAGAGGATTGTTTCCATCCCTGGAAACTTGTCCCCGACGCCTTGTACGGTTATAAGTTTCGTTTTCCTTTCCTTTCCTTAAAAAAATAATAATAAAGTGAAGATCTCGAGACTGTATTATAAAACCAACACAAAAATGACAACAAAAGCTGTAAAACTCGTCAAGAGTCACTTACCTCTTTCAATAGGGAAATGGAAATGTCCTTTTCTTCTTCCTTCTTCTCTTTTTTTTATTTGTTTTTATTTACAGTACGATCAAACCCCCGCGCACAAAATATTCTCCCCGAGTAACGGGAGCGAGCGGGCGACGCGCGTGGGAAATGAGTGTGTGTGCGTGTGTTTGTGTGTGTGTGTGTGTGTGAGAGAGAGAGAGAGAGAGAGAGCAAGAGTGTATGTGTGTGTGTGTGTGTGAGAGAGAGAGAAAGAGAAAGAAAGAGCATGAGAGGTAGAGAGAGAGAGATGAGTGGGGAAAAAAGAGTGAACGCGGCACACACACACATACAGGGGGGAAAAAAAGAGAGATTTCTGTTCCTTTATGGAATACACTGCGCTGGGGCAGTGCGAGGCGCCGGGTGTCCGGGAGCGCGCACAGGCTGCGCGGCGGTGGCGAGGATGAAAAAGAAGAAGGAGCGAAAGAAAAGCAAGAGTAAGAAGAAGAAGAAGCGCTCTCTACACGCGCTCCTCCGACTGCAGGCACCCACTTAAAGACGCGGCCGAAGGAAACAGGAAAGAACTCCGCGTCACCATCGGCCATTGTGATGTAACCGCGCGCCTACCAATAAGAACCGCGGACGGTGGCTCGCGAGGAACTCGGTGCGCTCTGAGGACTTGGAGAGGAGAGCGAAAAAAAAGGAAAGGAAAGAAAACACCCCTTACCTGACAAATCATCGAGGGAAAAAAAAGGGGACAGGACTTGTAAGGATTGTTTTTTTTTGTTTTGTTTGTTGTTGTTCTAATAAAAGTGTCCAATATTTGCTGAATTATTGCAGCTTGTCATGCCTAATCATCCATATTTCTTATCATCATTAAGAACATTATTTGCATCATTATTGATCATATGAAATCAGGGTTCTCACACGCCCGGGAACGAAAAGAAAAAACAATGCATGTGCGAAAATAAAAATGTTTTATGATATAATGACCATTTAATAAATAATAAATATGTAAGGTGCATACATGGACTGAATTGTCATGTTTTTTAAAGCCCACAAGCACATTCTCCATCATCCTCATGAAGGTGCCCGAGTGTGCAAACATTGTTTAAACATTGTGAGGATTTTTCAACGTTTTTAATCTCTAAACAGAAGCAATCCCTAAAAAACAAACAAACAAAAAAATACAAATATCTTCCTGGAAAACTTTTGTTTTTAGAGTGACAACATCTTTAGGGCTTTTTTTTTTTCTTTTTTGGACGTGTGCAAATAATGTGCAAATAATCTCTGGCGTGTTTGGAGAACTTTTATTCATCCGTAGCTCTATCACCCCCGAAGCAGGATCATTCCTTCCTTATACAGGCTGAGAAAATACAAAACTTCTTGTTCTTGATCAAGCACTGCAGCTTGTTTTAGATGTTGCTTGTTGTGTTATTTTATATACAATGTGTCCGTTTGATGTTTTTACTTAACAGCTTTGAAAGTGAACGCGGTGCTGATTAAAAGGACTTTACGCACGGTGGTTATAGCGGCGTCTCATATTTCCACCTCCTCCTCGTTGGGGGGGGGGGGGGGGGGGGGGGGGGGGGGGGGGGGGGGGGGGGGGGGGGGGGGGGGGGGGGGGGGGGGG
>JAQMYG010000012.1:34646590-34661626 GCA_030014215.1 Clariallabes teugelsi
CAAACACGGGAAGAACATGCAAACTCCATGCACACAGAGCCGGGAATCGAACCCGGACCCTGGAGGTGCAAGGCGACCGTGCTAACCACTACACCACCGTGCCGCCGAGACAGAAATCAGCTGATGATAAAAAGTTCAGAGGCAGGAATTATTAAGTACCGCCGTATGAACAGATAAAAACATACAAGAGTACAAAGAGTCATTCTTGTTCGTTGAAATGAATCAAAACTCTTACAGTCTAATGTAGCATATGAGCACTTCAGGACATCCTGTTTTAGGAAATTAATCAACTGCTGGCTGCTTGGTGATCTCGCAAACCTCAATCTCTCCATCTCTCCAGCTCGTCTGCCTCACTGCCTCCCTGTTTCATTGGGTTGAGTCGAGTGTGTGTGATCAGATTTCCTTTAGCACCTTGTTAATTTGAAACGTATTCACACACAATCGGTTTCCCTTGATTTTTTTTTTTCCTCCCTCAAAAAAAAAAACTAAGCTGGAAAAACAGCGAAGAACATGATGACCTCCTCCTACTCGGCGAGGTGGCACTGAAACTGGACTCGCAATAAATCATGGCACGTTGCCTTCAACACTTCTGCGGTCACAAAGACACACACACACACACACACACATACACAGCGGGATAGATACAGTGCCTCACGCACACAGGAAAATGCCCTCACATACACACCTTTGAAAGGCGCGGCAGGGTCGGGTCAAAAGGAAGGCCGGGTTCGTCTAGCGTGCTGGAGAGCAGATGGAGTCGTCTGGCTCGGTGTTTTCTTTCCTCTATTCTCCTTTTCTTCTGTCCTGCAATGAAGGGAAAAAAAGGCAGGATGTGTATATCTGTCAGCGAGCATTCACACAGTCACCTGTAAGGAAACAACCTCAGCAATAACTGCTGACACAAGCAGCGCAGATCCCGGCAACACATCCTTACTCCTGCTACATGTGTACATGGATACACACATGTACTCACACCCACCCGCATACAACCCCCCCCCGCCCTCCCCCCACACATATTATTTATTGTTTCTTTATTTTCGCACTCTCAAGTTCAAATCGCACATTCATATAGATGAACTTTTGCTAATACCGTTATATATCTATGCTATAGATATCGTTTCTATAGGAACATATACTGTAGTCAATGGGATGTACGGCGGATGCACCGTGGGATAAAAAAAAATCGTGCTGTATAATGATAAACATGATGAAGTTTAATATCAAAACTATTTGGAAATCACACATGTTTAAACCAGCAAAAATGTAGCCTTGTTTATTGCTTGTTTGTTTGTTTTGTTTTTTCCAGCAGTTGAAATCATGCAGAAACTAAAAAACTAAATAATAAATTGGAGGACGTCAGCGTAGTAAACGATACGTTTTGTAGTGAGTAAATACGAGAAGGTTTACATCACAATATTTAGTTGAAAGTTTTTCTTTGTGTTGCGTCATGACAAGAAAAAACACAGTGTGTATATATATTTTTTTATGATTACATGAAATTACCTGACATCGCAATTGTCGCAGCTCAAATTCTGTTAGTTTTCTGCTTAATAAGCCAAACAATCTCCTCCTCGTTACAAAATCTTGATTATATCTTTATTAGTAATATAATAAATTTAATCTAGCTAGCTGATACTAGCTCCTTTGGTATTTACTAGATATGTGGGAAAAAATCTATTCTAAGTTACATATGTCAGTCTTCTATGTGGCGATTTGTGTATTTTTTTTAATACATTTTAATTTTATATTTGTTTGCATTTGATGTGGTAAAATGTTGCTGTTCTGCTGAAATCCTACAGGTGTTCACACAGCACAGCATCCTGTATCCATATGTTTAAAACTGTAACAAAATCAATTTAAAAAACACAGAATTGGGATATTTATCAAATTTCGATCATGTGCAAATCGCAATACAAATCAGGTTGCACGGACCATACTGTAGGTATTGTAAAAAAATATCGGATCAGGAGGCCCCGGTGATTCCCAACCCTAGTACACTACGCACTTACACTACGCATGTTATGAATTTGTCTGTCGAATGCAAACAATGCTTTGTCTTTGATGGTCCTCATTTTGTTGGTCCTCACAAAACAGCAACTGGACAAAACACATCATTCATTAAACCCTTTGACTTGTTGCATTAAACTCACATTCCCAATGCACAGAAGGTCAAGGCCTGTCTGCTAAACACTGATTTATACTGCATGTGACAGGCGGCATTCAGGCCTCTGATCCTAAACGGGTTGCCAGGTGCTCTGTGTAAAAACTCAACTCGGGAGCAGATGCGCTTTTTCCATGGGCTTAAGTCTCACGGTGTATAAATACCCCCATGAGTCTTGAAGACAGTCCAGAGAATTCTGCCTCCTATTGTCTCTGACAGTGCGAGTCATATTACACACACACACACACCATGCGATCATGTGCTCCCTCTGAACAATGCTCTATAAGGCATGGGATAACTCAGGCTCACTTTTTCCATAATGGTGCACTGAGTCCACCTCGACATCCTTGTCCTGTTTTCATTAATATTTTTCTTCTCAATATCAAGTTTTTGATTCCTGACATTCCTTCGCATTGTCTCTTTTACCCTTTCTTCTTTTATTTCTGTTCCCCCCTCCTACTTTCTTTGTCTTTCTCAGCTGTTTCGTCTTGTCACGGCTGACCAGCGTGACAGCGGCATGTGATGGGAGCATGCCACGGCCGCCCAAGCACTTCACAAACGTGTGTGAGCGGCCGTGTGTAAAAGAGGGAGAGAGAGAGAGAGAGAGAGAAAGAGAGAGAGACAGAGTGTCTAAAAGGGAAATAAATGTTCATGAGAGCAGTGCTAATTTCCTTTTAAGCTTTGTCATTAGCATATGATCCATTTAAAATGGTACAATTCTTATATCAAAGTTGTTTTTTTAATGACTATGTTTCTCAAACTGGGATACTGTACTTCTCATGTTGAAAAATAAAGGCTGGAAAAATTAGATATAAATGAAAGGGTCTGCATTATTGATTCTATGGTCAAAGGTCAGGGGCATCCAGCGTCTTTGTCTATAGCTATACAAACTTTAAATCTGAGTATAATTCTTTTCTTAGAAATATTTTTTAACTTAATGTGAATTTAAAAAAAATACGATGTTGTTTGTTTGATGATCAACTGTATATACATATATACACAGTGGGAAAAATAAATAATATAAAATAATTTAATCCCACTTACAAGGAAATTAAGTGTCTATTATTTTTCTCATAGTTATCATAGGTTTGTAAAGGCTAGAGACATACAGTAATATCATTTTAAAGGATAGAGACATAATACCAACCAAAAATCCAGAAAAAGTACATGATACAAAGGTTATAAATTGAGCTCCCACAGACTGGTTATGTGCTCATGTGGTACAAAGATTAATTTAAGAAGGTGCTCCTAACAACAACTTGTTAGGTGTATAAAAGACACCTGTGTACAGAATCTCTATCTTCCATTCAAACCTCACTACCATCGGCTGGACCAAAGAGGTGTCAAAGGACGTCAGGGTAGACCTGCACAGGCTGGATTGGCAAGAAGCTTGGTGAGAAGGAGACAACTGTCGGAGCGATTATTCACAAATTTAAGAAATACAAAGTAACCATCAGTCACCCTCGGTCTGGAGCTCCATGCAAGGTTTCACCTCATGAGATAAGGATAATCATGAGAAAAGTGAGGGATCAGCCCAAAACTATGGTTATTTAAGGCAGTTGGCACCACAGTCACCAAACAAACCATTGGTAACACAATACGCCGCCATGGGTTGAAATCCTTTAGCACTTGCAAGGTTCCCCTAATCAAGAAGGCACATGTACAGGCTGGTCTGAAGTTTTCCAGTGAACAAATAAAGATTAGGAGAAAGTGCTGTGGTCAGATGAGACCAAAACTGAGCTCTTTGGCATCACCTCGACTCACCATGTTTGGAGAAAAATGCTGACTTTGATCCTAAGAACACCATCCCTACAGTCAAGCATGAGGGTGGAAGTATAATTTTTTGGGGGCTGTTTCTCTGATAAAGGTACAGGCCGACCTTGCCGCATTTAGGGGACAATGGAGAGGGCCATGCATTATAAAAGTTTAGATGAGAACCTCCTAAAGATGGGTTGTGGATGGATCTTCCAGCATTGACAATGACCAAAAACATACTGCCAAGACAACAAAGGAGTAGCTCAAGAAGAAGCACATTACGGTCATGGATTGGCCAAGCCAGTCTCCAGACCTTAATCCTATAGAAAATTTATAGAGGGAGCTGAAACCTAGAGTTACCAAGCGACAGGAAAGAAACCTTAAGGATTTAAAGAGAGCCGAGCCAGTCTCCAGACCTTAATCCTATAGGAAATTTATGGAGGGAGCTGAAACTTGGTGTTTCCAAGCAACAGGCAAGAAACCTTAAGGATTTGGAGAAGATCTGTAAAGAACAGTGAACCAAAATCGTTCCTGAGATGTGTGCCAACCTGGTAACCAACTACAAGAAACGTCTTACCTCTGTGCTTGCCAAGAAGGGTTTGCCAACAAGGGTTTCCTTAAAGTAACTAAGTACTAAGTCATGTTTTGCTTGGAGATCAACTACTTATTTTCATTATTGAAATGCAACTTAATTTATAACCTTTGTATCATGTGCAGGTGGCACAGTGGCTTAGTGGTTAGCACTGTTGCCTTGCACTTCCAGGGTCCGGGTTCGATTCTCGTCTCTGTGTGCATGGAGGTTCTATGTTCTCCCCGTGCTTGGAGGGTTTCCTCAGGATAGTCCAGTTTCCTCCCATACTCCAAAAACACGTGTATGTATGTGTGCCCTGTGATGGATTGGCACCCTGATCAGGGCGTACCCCACCTTGTGCTAAGTCTCCTGGGATAGGCTCTAGGCCCCCTGGGACCCTGAATACAGGATTAAGCGCTATAGACGATGAGTGAGTGAGTGAGTGAGTGTAAGTATCATGTCCGTGGATATTCTGTCTTTATTCTTTAACATAAACTTATGATAAGTATTATAGACCCTTCATTGCTTTGTAAGTGAGAAAACTTACAAAATCTGGGGATCAGATAATGATTTTCCCCACTGTATGACTACTTGTAAAGTTACTGATTGTAACCTTTCATAACATCTCATCATGGCCATTTCCATAAGAGCGTGTGCAAAACCACTGCAAAACATTTGGATGGAAAATCGACCCTTCGACATGCAAATGTGTTGTATAGCAGCAAGTGCAACATTTCCACAGCGCTTGTGGCACCTGACAGACCTGCAACACACTCCGTTATATTTGATTACCTTCCCACCTTTATGATAAACATGAAGATGCTTTCTATGATTAGCCAGACTGCTATGACAGCTATGTCAACGTTACTCCCACCTCCTGAACTCACAAACCTCACCCTGACACCAAGCATCCCTGTAAAGCGAACATGACTGAAGGTCTTAGCTTAAAAATAAAAACAGTCAAGGATCAAAGTATTTGATGTAAAGAATCTAATTTTGTCTATTAGTATTTAACAACATGGACCTCATTAATGAATGAACGTGACATAACAGTCATCATATTACGTTTATGTCATTTCCTATATGGATCTGCATAAAAATATATGAATGTACCCGAGGGCTAGTCTAGCAAAAAAGCAATCCAAAACGGACACCCACTAAACAGTAGAGTGTTTAACCAAATGGAGAAGAATTTGAAAAATAAATTTATAACATTAGCGCTTAATGTTTTGAAGCAAATAGAAAGCTGGATAAATATTTTGCTGAGGCATTCTTTTATTAAAAATCATAAGTGCATTTTGTTTGGTTGCTAGCCTTCAGATTGATTTCTGTAGTAAGAGTAAATATACAGTTGGGACTTGTACAGCAGCCTTTTTACATTTTCTTGTTTGTTTCTTTGATTCTTTGTTAAGTTTTTAAGTTGTGTTAAATTCTTCTTTTAAGACATGTTTTCTTAACAAATTTGGAAGGAGTCTCCAGTTTCAGTCCTTTGTAACAATCCTATTGAACAAAGCAATTCTTGTTAACCAGAAAGTTGTTTGTTGTTTGTTTGAAATTTTAAAACGTGTAATATAACATAAGTCATACCAACAAGTTTCGAGGACCTTAAAGGTAGGTATCAATTTATTTTAAATGTACAATATGTTGTTCATTAATCAAAACAAATGTTAATGATTCCAAATCATTGTGTGAGAAATAATAAGAAAATATAAATATATTTCAGTATTTGCTGTTTTTGTAAAATAATAAACTTTAGAATGCGAAGAGTTGAGTTGCATCACACAATCATTTTTGCTTTAACAAAACAGGTATTACATAGTAAAGTATTGTGTAGTTGTGTGTTGTGTGTGTATATGTTAAATAAAAATGTTTTTTATAAAAAATTTTTTTTTACAAATGTAGATGAAGGAACGGGGCTAGTGATCTGCCCCACATAAATGTCTTTAAAATACTCACATGCGTGCACATTATAGCAACTTCAAACAATGTCTCTTATTAAATGCAGTCAACAAATTAAAGGCACAACCACGCAAACCCGCACAACGCACGCAGCGTGAGAAGGCGCGAGTCGAGTCCGGCCTATAACACGCAGCATGGGATCTTCGTTTCAGATGGAAGGCATGCGGAGATTATCATACTAATGCCTCTCTATTGTTTATGAAAGCACTCAGAACTCATAGGAGCTCTTCATCCTTGTCCCATTACTGCCATTTACTCACACACACACACACACACACACACACACGCAGCCAGCCATTATCAGCTCTTATCCGTTGTAAGTCTGTGAGCAGATGAGAGACTGAGACTTTGAGAAAATGGCACGCTGTTGCTTAGGAGCTGAGTTAAGACACACACACACACACACACACACAGTAACTCAGTGCAACAGATGCCAGCATTTTCCACTAACTCTCTCTATCTCTCTCTCGCTGTGGTTTGCAGTATTAGGAGGTTGTTTTAGGTATTAGGAGGTCAACAGCTGGTTGCTTATCCTGACTTGAGCGCATTAACCTTGTCGGCCCTTTTAGTGCTTTGAGAGAGAGAGAGAGAGAGAGAACAAGCGATAGATAGAGAGAGAGAGAGAGATTGTTTATATAAAGTTTCCAATATTTTAGATTTCTACACACACTTATGTAATTTGAAATTCCTTAACATTATGACTGTATTAATCTGGATTTTAGTATCAATCTGGAGTAGGTTATTGTGTCATAAAATATAACAGCCAATCAGGATCCAGTATGTAAATGAGGGCCACAAGTGAGTGTGAAGAGTTTACATGTCTAATGTCTAAATATAAATTCCTATCATTTAAAATGTTTTTTTTGTTCGTTTGATTGCTGATGTCATATGGTTTAAATATATTCCTATATATTTTTTATTTATATTTTTATTGTTATAAAAGTTTTAAAGTTTTTTTTATGAAGTTTGTATGATTCTTATGATTTCTTTTAGAAATACCTGAAGCTGAAAAACTAACCCACAGTTAGTATTACATAATCATGTTGTTTTGTTATAAAACTTATCAATCAAGTGCAACTCAATACAACTCAAACAATCATGTAGGTTTTTTTTCTGTGCTGAACATTCTTAAAATTATTTCTTTATATACAATATTTCTGTTTGTTTATTTGTTCAGAGGGTTGTTTAATTGTTTATGTTACACGATGCTTTAGAATCATTTTCTTTTTTGTTTGCCTGTTTGTTTTGTCTTTCCTATTTTATCTTTGGCATTTTTTAAACTTGCACATCAAGCAATTTTATGGTTTATAATTTATTTATGATTTTTTAAAATTAAGTTAGTCTGAGGAAATTAATTTCAATAGCCAAAAGTTTTATGGTTTATTGCTTCATAAAATAATAATAATTTTTTTTTTTTTTTAAAACAACAACAACCAGGATAAAGTATGGAAATGAATTTAATATTCAAGACCTGTTTACTCTCGAAATTATTATTCTTTTTTTTCAAAGGGTAAACATAGATTTAATAATCAGATTTTTTTGGTTTGCTGTAATGTTAAAATATGGAATATGGCTTTGACTTGGTTTAAGATAGTATTCAGTTGACATTTTTTTATGTTATCACAAATTAAAAAGAAAAAATTACAATATATTTTTGGATAAACAAAATTTTAGTAG
The DNA here is from genome assembly GCA_030014215.1 of Clariallabes teugelsi. Taxonomy (NCBI): domain Eukaryota; kingdom Metazoa; phylum Chordata; class Actinopteri; order Siluriformes; family Clariidae; genus Clariallabes; species Clariallabes teugelsi. Next base: position 34,654,714 of record JAQMYG010000012.1, read on the forward strand.
AGATGACATGATTCTACACTTTGTGTTTGTATATTGATACTAAAAATATAGAGTTGATATAGATACCCAGCTGATACTTTTTTCAATATCCAGCTTTTAAAAATTATATATATATATTTTTTTACAACATATCAAAAAAAATATTAGTTTCAAACTCAAAAAAAAAAAAAAATATTACAAATAAAAGTAAGAAAGTAAGAAAATGAAATAATATATAATTATAATAAATTCAAACAATACTATAATTTTTTTAATGTAAACGTCCATAAAAAGACATTTCAAATCAAAATTTGTTACAATGTCAGATCAAATTCTTCCTGAAAATCTTTCCTGCAATATCCGATCCACTGTTTTCCTCAGATGTTACCCATGATAGCGATCTCGCGCGTCAGATCAGTGACATCAGTGTCTAACCACAGCACAAACAATGTTAAGGTACAGTTTAGGGGCGGAGCCAGAACACATAATTCACACAGCTAATTCCTTCGACTTTTCTTCCTATTTAAAGAAGTTTATGGGATTAATTTTTTCTTAAGATGATGTTCAGTAGAGTTAGTTTGAGGTTTTCGAGGTGAAAATCGTGCATATACTGACACGCACAAACACACACACAAACACACACACACACACACACACACACACACACACACATCAGAACACTTGGACAAAAGCTCCTTTTGAACCTCAGCAGACCTTCTCAAGCAAACACGGGTGTGGAACACACCCACGCTCAACTGCTCTCATCTGCTTCTAATATAATACACATACAATATACATGCACACACACAGACACAGACACACACACACACACACACACACACTTAACCTGATCTCATCATTCTTCTCATCTCATCTCCTCCTAATACTGCAGTGTGTGTGCATGTGTGTGTGTGTGCCATCTGAGTCACTCATTATTGTGAGACAAACCCACACACATGTATACACACACACTGAGCAAACACAAGGTAAGACTAAACCACTGAGCTTCAAGGCCCAATACGTCCCAGGATGTGCTGCTCTTCCTTTTTTATATGAGTGTGCGTGTGTGTGTGTGTGTGTGTGTGTGTGTCTGTGTGTGATGTCTTTGCTCAGTATTCGTTTGTGTGTGCTCAGGTCAGGCTCTGTGTTCAAGCCACAATGGAAACAGGTGTTTTGGCGTTTACCTGTTGACTCTGGAGTATACATACACACAGCTGCAGACGCACACACACACACACGAATCCTCTGCCCAAGGAGACACTGTTCTTCTGCTGACACTCGTCTTTCTCACATCAGACAGACGGACACACAGACGGGAGGCTCAGCACGAAACTAACAGTGTACATTAGTGACATCTGGAAAACAACACCTTTTCTTATAGAGAGAGAGAGAGAGGGAGAGAGCAGGGTGACAGGTGGGAGAAAAGATAAACACAGACAGAAAGAAAGGATGGAGAGGGAAAGGTGAGTGGGATGAGAGAGGGAGAGAGAGAGAGAATGAAAAAATAGGAGTTTAAAAGAAAATGAATGAGGGGAAAAAAGAGTCTATAAAGAGACTATAAAAAGAGAAAAAAAGGTGAGTGAGATGGACAGATAAGAAAAAGGACACAGAGAAAGAAATAAAATGACAGAGAGATTTCAGAGAAAGGATGAGAGAGAATAAGGAAAAAAACACTAAGAGAGAGAGAGAATGACCGAGAGCAAGAGTAGGGACAGAGGGATGGTGTATAAAGACAGATAGAGAGAAAAGTAAGAGATAACTGAAAGAAGAGATAATGAAGTTTGGCGGTGGTGAGAAGAAAAACAGAGATAGGAAAGAAAAGAAAGATAGGGAAGGGAGTGAAAAAAAGAAAGAATGAAAGAATATTTTAATTGAGACCAAAAGAGGGGTGAGGAGAGAAACAAACAGGAGCAGAAAAGGAGAAATACAGGAGAAGAATGAGAAACTGGAAGAATCAGAAGTGAGACATTGAAAGAAGAGAGAAGGAGAGAGAAATGAAATGAGGCATAGAATGAAAGAAGGAAAGAAAAGAACGAACCTGACTGAAAGAAACAGAGAGACAGAGAAACGAGAGAGAGAAAAAGAAAGCAGAAGAAAAAGGCAACTGAGACTAAAGGAGAGAGAGACATGAGAGACAGACAGAGAGAATAGAGTGAGACAGGTAGGATGAAAGGAAAGAGAAGGAGAAAGGACAGAGAGGAAAGAAAAGAGAGACAGGTGTAAGACAGGAAGGAGAGAGATGAGTCTCATTGAAGAATCGATATAACAAACACCTTCAGACAAACATGAGAGTTCTTCTATGGTTCTTGGTATAATTAAGGGTTCAACACTTGTTCGGTTTGGGAGCAAACTAAGCTAGTTAGAGGTTTGAATGTAAACAGATGTTTACTGTAATCCAGCAGTTCTCGTCATTCTCTTAGGGTACAGGCTACAGTTCTATCAAAGCGCTCAGCACACAAACGCCACAGTCTTCATCCTGAAATAAACTGTAGAGAACAAAAGGAGCACATCTAGCCACACACACACACACACACACACACACACACACACACACAGACACACACATACTGAGGGGATGGTGAAGGCGGTTTTGCATTAATGTTGCGAGAGATAATGTAATGAAATGACCAAAAATGTGTGAGAGCAAAAGCAAAGGTGATTGAGTGATAAAGGTGTCCGATGATAGAAGGAGTGAAAGACAGATTAGCTGATGGGAAATAATGAAGACAAAAGAGAGCGAGAGAGATTTTTTACCACTGTGCTTAATAATACAGAAGAACCTCACTCACTCACTCACTCATAATCTATACCTGTTTATCCTTTATACATTGTTGCGGGGGGCTGGAGCATATCGCAGGAGACTTAGGGCACGAGGCCGGGTACACCCTGGATGGGGTGCCAATCCTTTGCAGGCCACACACACACAAACTCACATACTATAGGCAATTTGGGCACGCCAGTTAGCTTAACCTGCATGTCTTTGGACTGTGGGAGTAAACTGGAGTAAACTTACTAAACACGGAGAGAACATGCACACAAACCCAAGGTGGAAATCAAGCCAAGAACCTGGAGGTGCAAGGCGACCACTAAGTGCTAACCACTAAAGTCTAAGGAAAATAAAAGCCCACCCGTTATTCACACACAGCAAATTGTTCTTCATGACATCATTCATTTTTAATAGATTGTGCTTCATATTAGGTCACATCAACCTTCGCCACTGTGGATTATTTTTCGGTAACTGAATGCCCCCTTCACTTCATTTTATTCTTCCTCATAGCCTCATAGACATCAAGCAGAAGTGACTTAATCTCCATCCAAACACACTTGTCCTCTCGGATGGACAGACCCACTTAACTGGATTTGGCCTGAGCCGAGCAGATGATCGCCGTTTACAGGAAGAGAATCTGCATATTCTTAATTCGTATCTTTTCTCCAGCTCTGCTCAGCTCCCTAAGCCCTTTTTAGCCCTTAAATCCCACTCCACAAGGGTTTTAGGACACAACCCGCTTCTTTCAGATGAACCTCATTCGATGGGATTCTAGCACACTGTCCTTCTCAAACCCAGACTTAACGCTCATGTTGCAAATCCCATAATGTGGTATGGTGTGTGTGATAGAGAGGAAGACAAAAGACAATACTTTAATTCTTAAACTAATCTGTTTTTTATGGTGAAAGAGAAGCGGAGCAGATTGGGCGTTTTTCTCTGGGTTAGTTCTGCTGCGTCAAAACTCTGTATTGGTTTACGCCAATTCTCCAAAATCCCAGAAATTACATGCTTCCATTCATACAGACACAATGGGTTTAAGAAAAAAAATTGATTCTCAACAGATCATTCAATCATTCTACTGCCTTTTCTTTTAAGATCTAAAGAAAGACAAGCTAATCCAATTTATCAATTCTTGTCATGACAAGGAACATCGTCAGATGTCAGCCATACCATCAGATCGACCATAAAATGGCGTAACTTTCAAAGACGAATCATTGTATCCAGCAAAGAGCCTTCTCTGTTGTCCACAACCATCCAATTGGCAGAATATGTCTAGAAGGTACTAGGCAATCGTTTTGTATGAGTTGGGAAGATGCAAAACTTAAAAAAATATATATATATTAAAAAAAAGGCACACAAGCCCAATGAACAACTGTACCAAGTACAGCACCAAACCTGCCAGCAACACTAACTGAGAGATTTGGATCTCATGAAAATACTGCACAAGGGTTGATTAGAAGCTTTTAAGAAATGGTAAACCCCTTAATACTGGCCAAAATGGTGACCTCCTAATGAAAAATCCCAACCCATGTTCCCAACATTTACCTGAAATTCCGTCAGATGCTCCATGGAAGCAAGTAAGAATAAATAACAACCATTTAGAAGTTTTTCTCATGAGAGTTTATCAGGTGCTGGTTGACAGTTCCGATGTAACAAAACGCCCAGAGTAAATCCAATGCAAGTACGATTCAGCAATCTAACCCTAACCCTAACCCTAGTCTGGTAATTAAAATGGATCTTCCTGGCTGGTCTTGCAGAAAAATAAAGAAACTCTGAAATGTACAAATAAAGATACAACAATCACCAAATACCACCTTTCAGCTTTATCCAAGCAGTATTTACAAAAATCCAGACCATTCTGAATGCATAATCTTTGGCAAAGAGGTAGGTTGTAAAAATTCCCCAGGGTTTCTCGGTTTCTCGGATGGTTACTGGCTTTAACTTGCTAGAAAAAAATTCTGAGTTATGTTTACAAGAAAGGTTCCTCACAACTGAACTGCACTCACTCAGTATTGTATCTATTAGCACAATGGTTCTCAAACAAGTCCTGGAGGACCCTCTGCCCTGCTCTACTACACCCATTTAAATGAAGAAAATGCTGTTAATTAATTGATTAATTATTCTGGGAGCGGAGAAAACACCAAAATGTGCAAAGTCGTGTTTTTTTTCATGAAGGTTTGATTGATATCTTGAGCATCCTTGATTGGAAGACATTATGTTTGAAGGTGTGAAAATGTTCTTTGTGTTTCTGGAGACCCACTTTAAAACACAAAGCTTTTGGAACCAGTGTAGTGTTTCTCCATCCATTTGAGTATAATCCTGATCTGGGGATTTTAGCTATGGCAGAGTTGGGTATCTGTTAATAGGGCCATAGAAAATAGCCATTGCTTTAGAATTGACCTTCTGGAGAGTATTACATCCAAAATCTCAAACCACTAACCCCTTATCCCAACCCGCTACTGGGTCATGGGATTCCACGCCCCATGACTTCTTAATGAAAACCAAATTCAAGATTCTTACCTCAGGGGTTGATAAACAAATTAAGCCAAACTACCCATCCTGCCATGCCCCCAGCTCTTGGCTGATTACTCAGACTACCCTCAAGTCCAAAAGTGTTAGCCAGAAATAATTAGCCACTGCTGGGAGGACGAGATGCAGTACTTGGCAGTGCTAATACGAATCATAACACTAAGCAAGAATTAGCACTCCTTCAGCTTCTCTTTGATAACTGAGAGAGGAACAAGTAAGACATTTTGACTTTTGCTAGGCTCTGACACTGGAGACTTCTTCCATAAATGTTACCATATCAACAGTTATACAAGTCAATTATTAATCTTGGGCTAGGCGGAGTTTCTGCCATACAACTCCCTCTGTAGAAAACGGATGATCAAACCAATCAGAATGGAGAAATCTGCAGTGGTGGAGTGGAAATGCATTCAAACCATATTCCATGCTCATGTCATGTTGTCCTTTACCTCTAGGCACCACACCTATACATTAATGTTGTGTCTATAATATTTACCATGTTTACAAATGTTGTCCCATGCTATTTAAAGCTCCATATAAAGCCTTACCACTGTCCTAGTCCCCCACTTCCCTGCTTTCTCAGTCACCTTGTTTCCTGGTTATTCTGGTCTTGTTTTCTAGGTCAAGTTCTTATAGGTCTTCACATTGTCTCCTAAACTGTCCCCCACATCCTGGACATTTATGGTTCTCTTTTTTGTTTCATCACTACTACACTATTACACTAGTGTTTCATATCATGTAATATTTTGCATACTGTATATACAGTATATTAATTATAATGTTGTGGTTAATTTACAATTTTATTTTATTTTTTTCTATTTGGTGATTAGATATATGTTTTTCTTTACTTAATATTATCTCTTTTTTTTTTTCTTTAAAAAAAAAAAAAGAATTTTACTGCCTGGTGTTATAATGTGTATCTATGGATACTGTATAAATATATAAAATGAAATAAATCTGTTCAGTTTGATTGTTCAGCTGATTATAGTGTCATTATTTTATAATTAAAATAATAACAATGTTTCATTCATAAAATTAGATCCAATAGATTATCATAGTTTAAGTTATATTGATATAAATCATAAATGTTTTTTTGCTTTGTATTTTATGACCAGTTTTTAATTTGCATTATAGTAATATTTTTTCTACTGTATGTTTTATATTATTTAATTCTGCAAAGCTCATTTCATTTTCTTTGCGCTATTTTTGTTGTTCTTGTTGTTAGTTTTTAATCCAATTTCCAGTTTTAGTTAATGTTCCTTAATACTTAGATATTTCTAATTATTTGTGGTAGTTTTATTTATTTACCTACTCCTAGAAGGACTGCCTTGCATTATTATTATTATTATTATTATTATTATTATTATTATTAAATAGATTTTTAATAAAACTTTTCAATCTCTTTATATTATTGCTAAAAATTGGCCCACTAAAATATGTGAAATGCATATTAAGTAGTTGGCTGGTATTTTAGTAGTCTTTTGTAGCTGTCATATCTTTTGAACAATTATGGTATTAATCATAAATTGACAGTTTTTCCCTGTTATAGTATAATCCTAATTTTATTTATCATCTGACTTCAGTGTGGATTCTGACTTTGCTCATTGGTAAACTCTATAATATACACAAACTCTTACTGGA
>JAQMYG010000012.1:34661726-34673682 GCA_030014215.1 Clariallabes teugelsi
AAAAAAAAAAAAAAAAAAAAAAAAAAAAAAAAAATATATATATATATATATATATATATTATTATTATTATTATTATTTTATTTTTTTTTTAGATCCCAAACATGCAGAATGTGAACAAAAAATATACTATAAAATAATATGAACGGTTCAAGCAAATGATTAAAACTCTACTCTAATGTATCAGTCTTGCAAGTGAAGTTTTATTATAGTATTCTGACATATAGTATTCTGATATCTAAAATTCTTGTCGATTTTGTGGAGAATTGGTGTAAATGATGTAAACGCACTGAATGAGTGCGGTGGCAGGACAACTGGCTCGCAGTGTATTTCTAGGTCTGTGAATTTCTTGCATATTAATGGTTTTGTCATAAGGTTGGCTTGTTTGAATTGTCTTTTATCTGGCTATGTAAAGGCTTTAATCTCATCTCTTTCATCATCAAGACCCTCTTTCACTCACTCCGTTTCTTCTTTTGTGTTTTTTTCCCCTCTATCTTTGATTAAAATTGATTGCGATGCGACAGCCGCTTGGCAGGAGAAGGCGTTGTTTTTTTGTGTGGTGTTGTTTTTTGTGAGTGTGCGAGTGTGTGTGTGTGTGTGTGTGTGTTTAGGATGCTGTCCCTCTGTCTAACCTACACACAAACTTGGCATGTGTCATTCATTTATTATTGATGGCAGCACAGCTGGCATTAGAGCAGCCTGCTCACTACACTGGGCCACTATTGTTCCAGTTGCCTCGAGTCATTTTTTTATTTTATTTTTTTGGAAACAGTCAAATTCCCAGAATGCACAGGTGTCACATCTGCATTCCGACCAGACTTGTAGAAGTTCCATCTTAAGTTCCATCTTTGGTGTTCAATTTTTTTTTCTTTCTTAAAGATGCCAAACAAGCCAATTGGTCGCTTTAAGCAAGTACAGTACACATCTCCGTTCTGTATTTTTCTCTTTGGAGACAAATTTACATTTAAAATTGGATTCATTTGGAGGAAGTGTTTATGAAGAGCAACTTATAATTGAACAACAGCCATGAGGGTTAAGGGCCCTGCTCTAGGAGCCAACAGTGACAGCAGGGCAGTACTAGAATTCTTTTTACAGATAGCTTTTTTCCCAACATTTCATGCATTTATATGAAGTCTGTATATTTTAAAAAGCTTGACCTTAGACTTGCTGAGACACCCTCTAGACAAAACCATGTTTGTAATCAGCCCTTCTCACTGTAAAATAGTGAATTTCCAACAGTTTGGAGACAGCCTTATGACTCTTTTCAAATTGATCATCAGCAGCAGTTGCTTCTCTGAAATCATGTCTGATCTGCTTTCTTCTTGTCATGATATAGACATGCTCCAGAACACCAAACTGCGAAATTCTGCTTTAAACATGATAATTCTTGATAATTAACTAACACCTGGCTGATACTCTTTTAATGATTCAGGATATAAGGGGGGAAGTGGTGGATCAGGCAGTTGAGCTCTGGGATGGTGATCAGAGGGTCATTGGTTTCCACCCCCTGCCACTGGCTGGTCACCACTGTTTGGTCTTTGGGCAAGACCATGAACCCTACACCCATATGACTTAACCACTGCAGGCAGTTGCCTGTCCCATGTCTGGTTAGAAAAATGGAAGTGTTGTGACAGCAAGGGCATCTGGTGTAAGAACCTGTGCCAGACCTTGTAGAGGTAGCACAGTGGTTAAGGCATTAGAGTCCTGATCAGAAGTCCACAGGTTCAAACTCCGCACCACCGCGGTGCCACTGTTGTAGGCCCTTGAGAAAACCCTTTAACCCTCAAATGCCACAATGTATAATGCAATTGAATGCAAGTCATTATGAATAAGAGCATCTGCCAAATGCTTGAAAAGGACAGAGGTCAAGAAAAAAAATGTTTAAGGAGGTAAAAATTATTTGTACTCATTATTTCCAAACTGGTCCCTGGATTTCCAACCTGGTTTACCTTTTTGCGACTAGGTTCAACCTCAAAATTGTTATTCAGACTCTGATTAATAAATAAATAAATCAAGACATAAAATTTCCTTTAAGGTGTACAGCTTTTTTTCATGACATTCGTAACTTCCAGAATTTCTTATGACTAAAGAGCATGAGCGAAATGTTGTTCGCAATTTTGGCCTGATTTCTTCTGATTGCAGGACGATGTTGACACTCTGAAGTGCAAAGTTCAGTGATGAATTGGATGCCCGCAAATCACACAAGCACACACCCACACATACACATGCTTGGGATGTGGACACAACATTCCACCATTTTATCAGTCAAGTTGAAAGGTTATGTTCAGTATTTTCTATTTAAATCTATAGCACTCCGCTGTGAGATTCTTGATTCTGATTGGTCGGTGATGTTGTGGAAGGAGTCTCTAGTGTTAGCACTTAGTGACATGTGAAATGAAAGCTTATTTTTTGTCTTATTAACTTTGAGAGAGAGCGAGCTCATCGCTGTGGTCACTACTGTATAAACGGATGAAAAATGATAATGAACATGTGAACCTACAGTATTGGCAAATGAACGTGTTTCCTCTAACAGCATGACCACCACAATCTGTCTATAACACTACACTCATCCTAAACAGTCCTAATAGCAGTTTCATAAAACCATTTTAACTAATCAAATCCTTTATTTCTCTAGCACTTGTGTCCTTTCTTCCGCTGCATGTCCTTACAAAGTATTGTGTCCTAAACATGCTTTTATGACTTTCTATCCTCCCCGCCCCCCTCTCTCTTTCTGTCTCTCTTCCATCTCCGTAAGCTTTCAAAGCCTTTTTTTTTTTCACCAAATGCAAGTCACCGTGAAAAATGCGCTGCTCCAATATTTGCACAGAAGTGGGTTCTGGGTAAGGCAGATAGCCTATCGGTGTTTGAGTTTGGCTTCCCATGCCCTCAATAGCCTGTTTAGCTTATTGATTGGTTTGGCAAGAAAAACTGGGTCCCCTTAGCAGTGACCAAGGTCATCTGACACATGTCCCTCTGTAATACCCCACACACACATACACAAACAGACACAGAAACTCTCTCTCCCTCTCTCTAAGGGGTATGATTGTAGGAATCAAGGGTCACTCATCGTCTGATTGTTTGCATCAGCATGAGAGCACATGTGTGTGTATGTGTGTGTGTGTGTGTGAAAGATACAACGAGTGTGTGGCAGAGAGATCGTGTGTGTGTGTACGAGGGGGGTGGCAGTGTGTCCGTGTGCATTGACTCGAGTAGAGTTCAGTGGCTTTAGGAAAACTGTGGGATCAATGCCATTGACACTGTCATCAGAGCAGCCAATACATGCATCTGGCCCTCGGCGGGACACACTCGGCCCTCTGCATTCTGCGCTTCCTCGCTTCCTTTAGCCACAGGACAATAACTCGACATGGACTCACCCGGGCACAACTCTGATTGTTTCGACTTCTAGGAAGTTGTGAACATTCTTCATACTCGTTACACAAATCTGCTGCTTCTGGGGCTTTTGTGCTGTAGCAAGGACACGGGCTATAACTCCACCGAGAGCTTTGTGTCGAGAATACACTTTTAGGGGCACACGGAAAGGGTTCTTTGGATAGTTAAGGGGTCATTTTTCTAAATGGAGTCTACTTCAAATCCGGTCTCAAGGGAAAACTTGCTGGTTATGGTTAGAGAGGGGAAAACAAAATTCGAGGTTTTTAGATTTTCTTTCTAATCATGTTATAGTTTTGAGTTCATAAATAAAACTTTTTAAATGCAAGGCTGATGAGGAAAGACCCTAATTAACCAGAAACAAGAAAGAAAGAAAGAAAGAAAGAAAGAAAGAAATAGATATAAATAATCTGTTTAGCTGAAACTCAAGAAGCAGTCAAGTTGTATAATAATAATAATAATAATAATAATAATAATAATAATAATAAATTAAAAAAACAAGAATACAATTCAATAAAAAAATGTCAATACTCACTTACAACCAGTAAATAAAAGTAACATAGCAAATGAAAAAAATCTGTAAATGTTAATAAAAATTATACAAATAAAAAGAATGAAACATAAAAACAGAATCTAAAAAGGAAAGGAAAGAAATGAAGGAAGAAAGAAAGAGGAGAACCCAATTTCCTGGACTTATAAATGAGTATTAAATTTTTATTTATTTATTTATTTATTTATTTATTTAGAAAGAAAGAAAGAAAGAAAGAAAGAAAGAAAGAGCTAATTTGAGCTGCTTGATAACACTAAACTGAATCAGTATTCAATATAAATGAATAGGTCAGTATGTATGCAGTACATGTGCTTATAAAACTGGGTCCCCCTAATAAGAGCCAAGGAAGTTGGTCACCTGGAATTTTCACATAGATTTAACACAGAATGGTGTGGAGGGGAAAAAATAAAAACATTTAACAGCAATTCTATGGATGGAAATCCTTCGAGTTTTGTCAGAGGAGATTGATCAGCCTGGTGTGAGCTGACGGGAACTCAAATAATCACTCTTTACAACTGTGATGAGCAAAAAAGCATCTCAGAACAGATGATATAGATGGGTTACAACAAACGGTGAACCCATCCCATGTTTCACCACCAACCATGTAGAGTCACTGAGATCCCATTACCTGAAGCGACAGATGTACAGGTGTTCCTAACTATGTGACTATTGATTGTGTATGAAGTATAAACTCAAATGGACTTGTTTCAGCTTAATATACTTTACTATACTATACTATACTTTAATGAAATAAATACAAATATCATTTGTGAAAATGACACCTCAGTCTCCCATCACATCACCATCATGTAATTCTGTCTTCCCTTTCCGGCCCCTCGGCAGCACAGCCTCCTGGTGAGCGCTGATACTGCAGTTCTCAATACTAAACCTATTACAGTACATTATTGGAGACCTGTGTGAGAAATAAATTTCAGTCTATTTTGTGTCTTTCTTACACACTTATACATTGTCCTCGTCTCACACCGCACTCATATGACTGATAAATGATTAACACTACCTGAGCCCTGTTCACCACAGTCATGTCTGCTTGCATTGCCTGATCTAAAGCTTCAAAACATTCCCGGGGTGTCTGCTTTTTGGAAAGCTGTTATTGAAAACAGTGCATGCTGGGAAACCTGGGAGAGGGAAAACAAGCCCGGTGTGTGTGACGTCGGCTCGGTGTTATCATCGACACACATAATTGTTTCCAGAGCTCTCGGGGGTGCGTCCAGATGTACATGCAATCCTCTCACACATGGACAGAGACACCTGAGCACACACACATACTGCATATACATACACACACACACACACTCAGCCTCTCTAAATGATTATCACACACATTCTCAGCTGCCTTTATTTTCATCGACTGGAAAATAAAGGAAAACAAAGCTGATAAAAGCAAAGGTATTAATGCTTTCATGTCCTTAATGTAATGTTATAAGCTATTCAACATGTATACACACTCTAATGTATTTTCGCAAACTCCTCCCACTGTACTTTGTGCAACAAAAAAAAAATGTTGTTGTTTGTTGAAAAGTTTTGGTATTTGTTAGATAGTTTGGTGTAATGACGAACAGTTATCTTTGTAGCACAGTTTTGGACAGTTTTGGTGATTATTGGACAGTTTTGATGTTTGTTGGACAGTATTTTGGTGGGTAGTTTGGTGTTTGTTAGACAGTTTGGTGTTAAATGTACAGTCTGGGTGTTTGTTGGATAGTTTTGTGTTTAGTGAAACTTTCTAGTGTGTGTTGAACAGTGTCTAATGCACAGTTTTGGTGTTTGTTGGGCAGTTTTTTGTTTAATGAACCAATGTTTTGTTGTACAGCTGTGGTGTTTGTTGTACAATTGTGATATTTGTTAGACAACTGTGAAATTTGTGGACATTTTGTACCAGTTTTAAAAAAAAAAATAATAATAATTTTTACCAGTTTGGCAAATGATATTTGTCAATGAAAGGTGTTGTTTAATAATAAGGATTGCTATTTCTTTCCAGATGTTAGTGTTTTGTTGTAAATTAGTGTTTGAGAACACCAGAATTGGGTGTAAATTGGCATCCTGATTGTGGGTGTGGAGATTTAAAATATCGATGGTGAAACTTGGTGTTGCAGTATTGCCAGTTTGATGTGAAGTGCGGGAGTTTAATAGAGAATGTGTTTATAGGTATAAATTGGACAATTAGAAAAATATATATTTGGTTGTTCATACATTCATCTCTGATGGTGATGTTTTTTTTAATTTATATTACATTATACAGTAAATGAAATGCATGGTTTGCATCTTCAGTCAGTATTTTCTATCCCAATATTCTTTCAGGCTTAACTGGAAATGCTTGGCGTTAAATGTGATGCTTATGGTAAAATCATTGCTTCAGATCCTTTAAATACCATTCTTATTGATAGCTTAACTAACAATGAACTAGTTTACTAACTTTATTTCAGTGTTCATTTTGCACCAGTGCTTCTCTCTCAAATACACGACTGTGTTTTTTGGTAGTTTGGTCAGATGTATAGCCCATGCTATTGTTTAAGCATTCTTTTCCTCTTCTTCTACTCATCCATCACTATTTGGCAGCGCTGGTGTGTTTTATGACACCAGCCCCAGTCTCAGCTATTTATCAACCATCAAACACCTCATATATTACCTGTTCAGAGACAGAGACACAGCAGGGAGCTCTTCCTACTGTTCCTCATTTCACAGCCTGCCTCGCTGTTTTTACTCTCGTTTATCTAATCACCTCCGTCTATCTAAACATCTCTCTGTCCTCTGTCCCAAATCCACCTGTTCGGATGTATTCTCTTGAATCTATGCTTTAGGTAGATGGATAGATGGACAGATAGACATATAGAACGTCGCCTTCCTACAGCTTTCTTTGTTGTATGCGTGTTGTGTGTTTGTGTGGGAGTGAGTGAGATAGAGTGTGGTGTAAGTGTGTGTCCTTGCATGTTTCTCCTTTGGCTAACCTCACTCCAGGCCACTCAGCCCAGTGTCCAACGTCTCCCTCCCCCATCGCTCTGCCAGGTGAGGTGGGTCAGCCTGGATGAAATCACCCTTTTCTTTCTCATGCTATGTTTGTGTCTGTGTGCTTCCAATGCACACCGTGGATTAAAAATTCTGTGAAAAGTATAACTGATTCAGTTCACAGCCAAAATACTACCACTTTGGGTTTTTTAATCTTGTACTTTTTTTTTTTACACGGTTATTCATTATCAGTGTGTCAGCTAATAAAAGAAAACTCAAGTTTACCCCCACACATTATGCCAAAAAGGAAAAAGATATGCAGGTAATAGCATGTGCCCCCTTACTGCTTATTAACCAGTTAACCAGATGTTGCTAATCATCAGCCCTTAATTAATTGATCATCAGAAGATCAGAATAGATCTCTATAAAAACTGAAGTTGTGGCAGTTTGCTGGTCGGGAGCTTTCAGGTGCGTGCTAACACAATGCCAAGAGGGAAAGACATAAGCAGCAAGAGTGTTACTTAGAGAAGCAGTTGTTGCTGCACATCAGTCTGGAAATGTGAAATAAATATTTTCAAAATAATTTTTTTTTTTTTTTAAACGCAAGACCTACAAGCCTCACTGAGCAGGTTAAGTCCATGACAGCACAATTAGAAGAAGACTGAACAAGTATGGTTTGCTTGGATAGATAAATAAGAATGGAAAATATTTGGTCTAACAATACTTAACAATACTTAAAGAATAAAACAAATTAACTATAACCTACACACCTGACTTCCTGGAATGTTTTATTTTTCATGACGTCACAGAAATTTGCCAACAATAGGATTTTAGTTATTTATTAAAATAGACTTTTTATTCGTGAATAGTTACAGTTAATGTTCTACATCGATGTTATTGTATCAACACCTTCTTTTGAACTTCATTCAGCTCAAAGATCTCTTTTGGGGAACTGACATTGGCGACTCCTTCAATAAATCTTAAAGCATCTTTGACAGAAAACTTTCCCATATAAACAAGTTCATTGCGTTTATTAGGTTAAGTGTCCACACTAGTTATTCTTAACCTTGATAAAGTTCTTACTATAGACACGGTCAAATAGTAGAACTTAAATTAGTGCTGTTATTGAAAATTAATCCACATCTTCCAACAAATCAGAATTGAGAATTTGGTCAGTTTTATACTTTAATAAAGGTTTCGTATTGTATTGTTTTGTGTTATTGTGCTAGCTTTGGGACGCAGGTGAACGTACAGAAAGTTATTTTTGTCCTCTTTTTTGTTTTTATATGATGTCTTCATATTTGTTTGGAGAAATAAAGATATAACCAGATAACACATCTTTTTTTAGACTATACTGTTTATACCAACTACTAACAGATGATGTATGCATACGTATCATACTGTAACGAAATCCAAACCAAATCGATTGATGCAAACACAAATACCAAATCAGAATGATTATGCCTATATTTTCGAACATATTTTTTTTCGTCCATTATATAAACTCTCTCGACGGACAGAAGTCGGGCTCTCTGGAGGCGGCATGCTAATTATACTCCTAATAGACTGACCACTTAGAGGAAGACAAGTGGACTGATGGGTTATCGTTAATGATTCCAAAAGAATGGAGGATGGCGCGATGAAGTGGAGAAAACAGAGGGACGAGAGAGGAGGACGAGAGCAGAGAAGTCCAGCGGACATCGGTTAAACAAAAGGATGTAGAACCATATAATTGGCGGCGATGCGAGCGGCAGGCACTCGAGAGCAGGAGGAGAAACACTCCAGGATGAATGGAGGTGTGATACCACGGCTCTTCTCTTCTGCAAGCCTGGGGTTCTGGGCATCAAGTTAAATGTGTACAAAAAGGATGCATGTACGGTGAAAAATGCTGGATTGTTGTAGCATTATTTCTAAAATGTCACATAACAATAGTGTCAGGAATTATGGAGCAAAACATCGAGCTGGAAATAGTTGTAGAGTAGGGATACAGGCGAATATGTGTAAGTTATTTGGCTGTAAATGGATACAAATACCGATATGAATATGAAATGTGCTATTTGGTGATTTGTATTTATCAAGAATGTCAGAAAGGTTCAGAGGATTGAGACTGCAGATGTGTATTGTGTAAATTTCAACCTAAGAAACAAAGAAGCATGTTTTGAGTGATGGTGGTTTAAATTAGGCTATAAGTTTTTTTCAAGTCAATCCAGGACTTTTAAGTGTACAGAGTAACAGAATACATTCATGAGAGTTTATTTCTCTATATAATCCCCGGCTACACTAATGCACTTATCTCTGTGTTTCACTAGTGCTTGGATGCCATCAAGGTAAATTTTCTCAGTACACTACAGCTAAGATTGTCTACTTTGTGTCTGAAACTCTGGCCTCCCAGAAACGTTCATTCACAAGAAATTTTTGCCCCTCGTATTTGGAGAAACATGAAGCAACAAATAATTTAGTTTTTGTAGTTTAAGGAACTGAAAGAGTTGGAATTCACACAAAAACTGTATGTTGATGTTACTTACATTCCCACCACTGTTTTGTTTTGTCCAGTGTTTTCCGAAAGTTCATATATACTGTAGCTGGGGCTTTTGGGCTATTTAGATTTTTTTTTCACTTAAATATACCACCACACAGTGAACACAAAACAAGGGGGATAAATCTAAATTTGATGTAGAAACCTAATTACAGTATGATGAGTTTGTCATTCATGATGATGATGATGATATATTGTTATCATATACATGTATATATATATATGATATATACATTTTCTATGTAATGTGTCTGGAAAGATTCTCCGTCATCCCAGTGAGGTTATGAGGTTATGGAAGTTGAGTCATATCAACTGGATCTCTTTTTTGTTAGGTTTCACTACTCATCCAGGTAGCTTCTTCAGTCAGGTAAGTTGGTAAGTTCCTCATATTTGTGTCCTCAAAGGTCAAAGGATTCTTCCTAGTTTGAAAAGGCTCATTACATGAACAACGGAGAAGGTGAGAGAGAAGATGAGAGAACCTTCTCCACTGTTCATGGAACAAGACAGTCGCATGTAAACAAACTGAAAAAGCTGCTTGTATGAGTAGTGAAACATAAACATATCTACTTAACAAGAAAGAAATCCAGTTGACTTGAATTAACTTACAAATAATGGAATATACAGTATGTGTAAATTTTTGGCCAGAACGCAACGTTCATGTGATGAGGCCACGCCCACTCCATATGTTATATCCAAATCCAGTTACCTAGACGTCAAGGGAAATTATGCTATAGGAGATACCATAATATGCCATAGTATTAACATGGTACATCAGACATTACCATGGTAGGCCATAGGACTTTCTAGATTACCACGGTAGGAACTACGGCACTTCATAGGGTACCATGGTAGTACTATGGTAGCCACAGTAGCAAAAAAAGTTAATCGAGTATTGCAATATGGATATGCAATATTTCATTAATATTACATTCTGTACCATACAGTGGTACCATACTATACAAATAGTATAGCATTATGGTACATTAACATGTATAATGTATTTTTGACATCATCCTGGCACGTATTCCATAATACAACACTACTGTACATTGTAGAACCGTGTACTATACTATAGTGTTTGTACCATTGTACCAAAATATGAACCATGGTAGAACCATGTACTATAGTGTGGTACATATATTATATCAGAACTGGAAATAAGTACTGTGGTACTGTGTCCATAATACCATGGTACAGGTAGCTTTGAACTACCAGGGTACCAATACCATGGTAAAATTCATTATGGGAGGCCATGGTGCTTGTGTTGGTGAACTAAACAAAGCCACCGTTTCAGCCATAGGTGTTTTATCGAAAGAGCGAAGGAGAGCGGACAGCGCCGTCGGATAGGTCGCCGTGTCTTACGCTGACCCACATTGAACGCGTGCTTTTCTAGCAGACACATCTCTCCGCTTTTATTGCAGCGTGTTACAACAACAAGCGGAGCAATAACGAGAGAGACACGGGAAGGAAAAAGCGAGCATGTCGAGACGACATCGGCTCTTTGTGACTCTCCAACCTTGCCAAAGAAAATAGGTTAGCTCCTCTCACTCGAGCCCACCCCGGGGGAGACCCCAGCGGGTCCTGATTACTCTTACAGTACATCGGTAAGCATTTCATAATGCACCTCCACATGCACAAAGAATACACCCTTGTGTATGAGCTTCACTCAGTCCACAAACAACAACATCGAAAGAAAAAAAACTCAACACCCTCAAGCCTAATCAGGATCCTAACACACACTTCATTTCTGAACATACACACACGTGCACAGGAGCGATCCTAATCCCTCATCTGCATTTAGGGAACAGAACACAAAGGTCACCCGGCTCCATCTCATGACAATTATACATTTGATAAACATCAGGATAATCTGACGACGACAACGCTGGTATTTGTCTCGCTTTATTTGTTGCTGCAGTAACCCAAGAGTCCTCGCGGACTAGCGAGGTCAAAGCGCCGCCGTGTAAATATTTGACACTCGGATTAAATCATTTCGAAACAACAGATTAATACAGGAGCGTGTTTTTTTAATCATGAAGGGATGGGGAATAAAGGTGTGTGAGGGCGATGTTTTTTTTTTTTTTGAGGGTGTGAAAGACTGAAAAAGTCACAACAGGAACATTTATTGTTATTTCAGTGCCTTGTTGTTGGTCTTAATGAAGGTCATGGAAAAGACAACAGCCACACCAATGTTCCTGTGGATGATGGAAATGTTGCAAATATTACTCATTACTCATGCACAGCAAATCTCACAGTGGCAGTTTTTTCTTTTTTTTTTTGTTAGTTAGTTTTGCTGCAAGGTCTTGATGTAGTTCAATAAGCTTTGATTTTAATGTCTGTAAAAACAAGCAAAAAAATAAAAGCATGTTATTCTAGGTTATAGTAAATATCTATTAATACAGTAATATCTGTGTTGAAAAGAAACTATATGATGATTTTACAAAAACTACGTTTTTCACAATGTAATTAATATTGAATAATTTGGTTATTTTCCTGTAAATCTTCAGATTCTGTCAGAAAATAT
>JAQMYG010000012.1:34701799-34715303 GCA_030014215.1 Clariallabes teugelsi
GAGAGAGAGTGAGAGAGAGAGGAGGGGGGGCAAAAAGGAGAGAAAGAGGAAACACCATATAAGGATGGATGGACAGAGAAAAATAAAAATGGAAAGAGACAAAACGAGAGGAAAACACATTCTGAGGAAAACGAGAGAGAGTGAGAGACAAAATGAGAGGCATAAAGAGAGATAATAAAAGAGGAAAAAAGAATGAACCTGATAAAACAGGGATTGTGAAAAATTACGGATCACAAATTTGGAAACGAGAGGAAAAATGGCTTGTAAAACAGACATAAAGACAGAAAGAAAGATGTCAGGAAGGAGTGATGGAAAAGGATGAATAGACAGATCTGGACACAAGACGGGCAGTAATTAAACGAAAGGACAGATAGAGAGAGCGAGAGCAAGAGAAAGTAAGTGTAACCGTAGCTGATGAAGGGCGAGGGATAAAGAGCAGGAGAGTCATAGAGAGAGAGAGAGAGAGAGAGAGAGAGAGAGAGAGTGGACAGTCAGGAAAGAAAAACTATGAAAAACATTGGTGAGAAATGATTTTATCACACCCGAGTTCTAGCGAACGAGTTGCAGTAACCGAGTTGCAGTAAACACTCCCATCCCTCGCCCCATTCAATCAGTCGACAATCCGACACAGAAGAACAACTCGGATCATCCTATTGAAAATGACCCGATTATATTCTGTCTAATGCTACTGGAACACCTTGCAGAACTGCAAACATATATTACACTTCAACACCAAATTATTACTATAACGAACACTTATGAGGACTTTAGTCACATTTATAATAACTTTAATGGCACTTATTACAAATTCAAGGACACATACTATAACTTACGACTGTATAACGTCTTTAGTGACAGATTAATAACACTTTTTATGGTTTTACTTACACTTATTATGACTTCAACAACACTTCTGTACGACTTTAATGAAACTTATTACACCTTTAAAGACATACTATAACTAATAACAAATTGTGACTTTAATGATACTTAGTACAACTTTATGGACCATTACTATAACTTTAATGACTATCAGTACTTGTTGCTACTTAAAATGATACTCATTACTTTAATTACTTATTACGACTTTAAGGAGACAAACTGTAACTATTAACAAATGAATACATTAGTGACACTTATTTCAACTTTATAGACACATACTACTACTGTAATGACAAATTATTACTTTAACAACATTTATTTGTATTTGAACGTTACTTTTTATTTTATGGACACTTATTATTACTTTAAGGATGGACACTTATTACTATTAATCCATCAACAATTATTTCTACCTATCGTTACTTAAATTATACTCATTACTTTAATGACACTTTTTACAACTTTATGGACAGATACTATTTTTAACAACATATTACTTTAGTGATAATTATGACTAATTAAATGGCTTTTATTACTACTTTAACGAGACGCAGTACTTTATCACCACTTATTACTACTTTAAGGAGACGGTACTACATTAATGACACTTTTTGCTTTAACGACTTGCCTTACTACTGTATTGAGACATTTTATTATGTTCAGAGCACTAATTACTGAATTATTACTACTTATTGTTGTATTTATTATTGATACATTTTGCTTGTTTGTTTCACGATGGATGGAAATGACATTCACATGTTTTAAAAGCAGGAACTGGTTATACTCTGAAACACAATGCAAGTTCTAGAAAGCAAAAAAAAAGAATATGTAGTTTTAAATAAAAGCATGTGTGTGTGTGTGTGTGTGTGTGTGTGTGTGTGTGTGTCTGTTTTCTTTTTTATGTACCATGTGCCACAGCGAGCCACTGCTTTGTTCAGTAAACTTTGAGTGAGAAGGAGTAAGTTCCTATATTTCGCGTGTACATCCTCGGTTGGCGTGTGTGTGTGTACGTGTGTGTGAGGTGTTTTGCCGTAACAGCCACAGCCCTGAGTGTCACCGAAAGCCACTTCGTTCTGTTTCTGGCGCCTGAGAGGGAAGTGCTGGTCTCCTCAGACACAGACGAGTGGAGGAACAGGTGAGCCGTCTCACTTCCCTAAAGAACCGCTCTATTGTAGCCGTGAGGAAGCAGCTAACGGCGGGAAAAAACCACAGCAGAAGTGCCTCAAGACACGCGCACGCAAATAAACACGCTCCCCCAGGCAAAACACGCGCTCGTTTGTTCGGTTGATAGTTCTTCTTTACTTTTAAAAAACGCTCTCGGATAGCTCTTGCGGTCTATTGAAATACGCCACACGGCCGTCTCACACCTGGGTCCTGATTACATTTCAGCTTTAAATGGATTGAAAAATATTGCTTAGTCATTAGCTAGCTCGTACTAGCCTGTTATTCTGGGCTTGTTACAGGAGTTCACTGGATTTAAAAAAAAAAAAAACGAAACAAGCTCATACATATGGTTCATACTTCTGGGGTATCTAATTCTAGAGTAACAAATGTTTTTAGTGTCAAATTATAATGTTGTTGGGTCGAGGTGAGATAGCTAGCTTGTTAATTTAGCCAAATCATCATTTTGTTTCTGTCACATTAGATTTGTACAGATTTATCTTCTGAAATTTGACAAAGTCCAGCTAGTTTACTAGCAAATTACGAGAATTAATATTAAACATAAAGAATTAATGGTTAAAATAACTAGCTAGCTTGGTAGTTAACTAGCTTAAATCAAATTTGAACAAGCTAACATGACCATAGCTAGAAATTATTATAGCTTGTGTTAATTAATACAACACAGAGCTCATACATCAATAAAATTTTACTTCTACAAGGATTCAAACTTTTAATCTGATAATTTTATTTGTTCGTTTATTTATTTATTTATTTAGAGAAGGTTTAAGTAAAGACATCGCCATTAGATTGTTGTGAGAAAGAACATTAAAGCTCAGATGTACAGTATGTTGTTACATTAAAGCTAAACAACTCGTCTTCAATCATTTAATGTAAAATTACGTAAGCATACGGAAACATCGCATTCACGCTAATGTGTGTGTGTGTGTGTGTGTGTGTGTATCATAAATCTGTCAGCAGACCATAAAAAAATACTATCTGCCCTGCCGTACTAACAAACTCCAAACTAAAATCTCAGACAAGCTTATTAATTAAACATATATATATGTATTATTGCTGTAGAAATTCCATGCAACCATTCCAAACCGAGAATAAAAAGAGAGCAAGAGGGTAAGACGGGAGGAAAACTCCACACAAAGCTGAGTACTAAATTCAGCATGAAGGATTTAGAGAGGTTAGAGAAGAAATTGAGAGCGTAAAGAGTGCATCAATTTAGTCATGTGGCGCCCTCTAGAGGACGTTATACTAAACATGCTACAGACTGCTTAAGTATAAAAATACAAAAAATTACAATGATTTTATGAAAATGTTATTGTAAAATTTTCATCATCCATTCCAAAACAAGAATAAAAAGAAAGCAAGCGGGCATTTTTTTTTTTTTTTTTTTTTTTTTGTGGGGTGGGGGAGATAAATTCTCTTACACAAAAACTACAAAAAATAAAATACATCCTATTATACAAAAAAAAAGTTGATTAAATGATTTTGTATTCATGGGTCTTTTCTATAGTTTTTAATTTTTTTATCTTAAATGTTTATTTCATCAAACTTATCAGTTTTGACAAAATCAAATAAATAAATAAATGTAATTAAATTAATTACATGTAAAATAAAATAAAAAAGGTTTAAAACAGTTTTTTTTAAATGACAGGGAATGTTATCACTCATGGAATTATTTACTAATTATTAATCTGCTAATTTATTTAGTTAAATTATCTTACATACACAGTCATGGCCAAAATTGTTGGCACCCCTGAAATTTTTCCAGAAAATCAAGTATTTCTCACAGAAAAGTATTACATTAACAAAAAAAGCAAATTTGACATAATGTCAGACAAATCTCCAAAAATGGGCTGGACAAAATTATTGGTACCCTTAATTCAATATTTGGTTGCACACCCTTTGGAAAAAATAACTGAAATCAGTCGCTCCCTATAACCATCAAATCTCTCATATTGGAAGGGTGCCTTTTCTCAAAAGCAATTTTAAGATCTCTCCACAGGTGTTCAATGAGATTTAGATCTGGACTCATTGCTGGCCACTTCAGAACCCTCCAGCGCTTTGTTGCCATCCATTTCTGGGTGCTTTTAGAAGGATGTTTGGGGTCACTGTCCTGCTGGAACACCCAAGATCTCGGACACAAATCCAGCTTTCTGACACTGGGCCCTACAGTGCGGCCCAAAATCCTTTGGTAATCCTCAGATTTCATGATGCCTTGCACACAGACAAGGCACCCAGTGAGAGAAGAAGCAAAACAACCCCAGACCATCTTTGAACCTCCACCATATTTGACTGTAGGTACTGTGTTATTTTCTTTGTAGGCCTCATTCCGTTTTCGGTAAACAGTAGAATGATGTGCTTTACCAAAAAGCTCTATCTTGGTCTCATCTGTCCACAAGACATTTTCCCAGAAGGATTTTGGCTTACTCAAGTACATTTTGGCAAACTGTAGTCTTGCTTTTTTATGTCTCTGTGTCAGCAGTGGGGTCCTCCTGGGTCTCCTGCCATAGCGTTTCATTTCATTTAAATGTCGACGGATAGTTCGCGCTGACACTGATGCTTCCTGAGCCTGCAGGACAGCATGAATTTCTTTGGAACTCGTTTGGGGGCTGCTTATCCACCATACGGACTATCCTGTGTTGCAACCTTCCATCAATTTTTCTCTTCCGTCCACGCCCAGGGAGATTAGCTATAGTGCCATGGGCCGCAAACTTCTTGATAACGTTGCGCACTGTGGACAAAGGCAAATCTAGATCTCTGGAGATGGACTTGTAACATTGAGATTGTTGATATTTTTCCACAATTTTGGTCATCAAGTCCTCACACAGTTCTCTTTTCCTCTTTCTGTTGTTCATGCATAATGTGGCACACACAGACACACAATGCAAAGACTAAGTGAACTTCTCTTTTTTATCTGCTTTCAGGTGTGGTTTTTATATTGCCCACACCTGTTACTTGTCCCAGGTGAGTTTAAAGGAGCATCACATGCTTGAAACAATCTTTATTTATCCACAATTTTGAAAGGGTGCCAATAAATTTTGTCCAGCCCATTTTTGGAGTTTTGCGTGACATTATGTCAATTTTGCCTTTTTTTTTGTGTTTTTGTTACATACAAAGGGAATTAACATGTGTATAGCAAAACATGTGTTAATGCAATACTTTTCTGTGAGAAATATTTGATTTTCTGGAAAAATTTCAGGGGTGACAATAATTCTGGCCATGACTGTAAATGTTAGAAAATAATACATAAATTAGCCATAACATTACAACGCAAAATAATACGCCCAATATTGTGTCGGTTCCCCTTGTACCACTGGGGCAGCTCTGGCCCATTGGTGTGTGCTGTAGTGACTGGCATCTCGACATTGGCAGCAGATTCCTCGAGTGCTGTGGGTTGCGACCTCCATGAATCGGACTTGTTTGTCTGGCACATTTCATGGGTGCTTGATTGGATTGGAATCTGGGGGGTTTGGAGGCCTGGTCAGTGGCCTTTAGGCTCTTTGCCTGTTGGGCCCCATGTGCAGTGGTCTGTGGTGCACTGGGTGTTCCGGTGTCTTTCTACAGTGTTTTTTCTACAAATTGTTTCCACTTTGTGCTACATTGGCACCAGTTTACTGGTGTACAGTACAGTTAGTGATCAGTGTTATTGTGTTGATCTTATAGCTGAAATTATAAATTTAATAATTACATTTTATTCTAATAATTCTGAAACCCATACTTTTTTGGAGCTAAAATAAGGCATTATCCACTTATCCATTAATCTATCCATTCAATATTTCATCCAAACATCAATCCGTCCATCCAGTGGGTAGACGGCCAACTGTTTGATTCAGTTAGATTTTGGGGTGATTTTCTATTAAATTCAACAACTTTGTTTATTGTTCTGACCATAAACTCAGATGTTTGTGGAAGCTGTGGAGCTAGGGATGGGAAGCTAAGGAGTCTGTCTGTTTTAGGGCATATAATGTTTGCAAGTTGACCTAAATAATTTTAAAAATATGATGTGATTCTAAATTGAAAACTGATCCAGCAATTCAATTTATTAAACTGATAAAAAAAAAGTTAAATTTAAAAAAGTCATTAAATCAGACAGCTCTACAATCCACCCATCAATTCAATTAATCAAGCCATCCATTCAACCATTGATTCAACCATCATTCCAACCATGAGTCCAACCATCAAGCAAACCATCCATACATCGATCCATCCATTCAACCCAACCATGAGTCAGTCCAACCATCAATTAAACCATCCAACCAACTACCAGTCCAACCATTCATCCAATCATCAAACAAACCATCCATCCAATCGTCCATACAACCGTACATTTTGAATGGCACTTAACTTTTAATACAATTATTCACTTTCAGATGGATTCTTTATTGCTTTTTCGGAAACACTCTGGGTTCTCAGTTGTAAAGGGCCTTTAACTTGTGATTCAAATGAAAAAAAAAAAATGCCTTCAAAATAAAACTCGAGACATCTCGAGACTTGACTAACCTGGTGCACAGTACATCTTGACGATGGCAGCAGGATCGCAAGACTCCTCCACTTCGGACCAGCTACAGAAGTAAGTCAACTCGACATGACCTGAAAGAAAGTGTGACAATAAAAAATAAAAAAAAAGAGAGAGAAAGTAAAGAGGTAGAGCGAGGGAGGGATGGAGAGGAAGAAAGCAGAAAAAAAAAAAGCGTGAGTGAGAGCAAAACAGAGCGCAAACAGAGAGAGAAAATGGGGCGGCTAATTAAACTGAAAGCAACTCCACCTCTCCACTAAAACAGTCTGACGAAATTACAACGTTCGCCCAAAATGAAACGAACGTGCCCTTTTCTTCCTCTCTCTCTCCCTTTCTCTCTCAGACACACACACATACACACTCATCTGTGAACGAGGGAGCGGTAATTGCTGTGCTTTGAGTGCTGGCACTGTGTCATTGGCAGTAATGCTGTTATTAACCATTAGAGCCTATTAGAGCTGTGATCGCTGAGCAGGGGGCCTAAGCCTCGGAGAGAAGGGCCAGACAAATCGCCCGACTCAAACAACCCGAAAAACAAACAGACGCACAGAGGAACAACGGAACAGCAGGAAACAGCAGGGATACAAAAATCCATCACACAATGGGAAACAAAACTATTCCCACATTACCTGTTAAGAAGGTTAAGGGTGTGTTAAACATGCTACCCATGCGTGTATACAATATGGATCTTATTTATCTTATTATAAGGTGTGGATTTATTCGTACTACTGACCAGCGATTGTTGGAGGCGAGTGTGTGTATGTGTGTGTGGTGTGATAACATCAGACAATGCACTTACAGACTTCTCAGCATCACTCGAAATCATGATAATGTTTATATAAATGTTCTATAGCAAAACTGTCATTATACGCTTAACGCTATTTCAAACGCCCACCAAACAACCTTTAGGGCACTAATAACTCCGGCTTAAGAGTTCCGCAACACAAGGGTTCATGTCATGGACTTTTTAGCATTACGTGGCGAGTACTTATATTTACAAGTGCCTCGCTTTTTTTAATTATTATTTATTTATATTGCTGTTTTTGCGAATCAGAGAAATAGACAATTATCATTATGGGGTTGTGTCATAACAGCGACAAAGAATTTCTGTGGTTTTGCACCACATTGTTAACGAGTCCTTGTCTCAGATTGGTCAGAGACAAGAGACCTGTATGGTAGACATGGTACATCCTTTATTAATAAACCGTACAGAGGTGTTTACCTAACATTTATGGAAGGAGTCTCCAGTACCAGTACTAAGATTTCCACTAGGTTGTGGTTACACTATATACACGATATGGTGGGTATATATTTATGTGTGTGAGTGGGTACCTCTGTAATCCAGCAATATGTTGTTGGGGTTAAGGTCTCTACAGATGATTCCCTCTTGATGCAGAGCGTCGAGGGCGAGCAGCATGTCCACCCCCCAGCTCCTCACCAGAGCCTCAGGCAGGTGTGTGTGCAGCGCCACCTCGGCCAACTCGTCCAGCTCTCGGAATATCTCCGAAACGCTCCTGCCTTTCTTCTTTTCCGTAACCTCTGACCCTGCAGAGGGTGGTTTCGGAGTGGGGTCAGTTTCAGTCCTGAGAGTGAAAAAATCAAAGGGAAGGGAATGTGTCTGAGATTCCGTCTTGCTGTCGATGGAAAAGGCGTGGCCTTTCCGTTCAGACGCTTCTGGAGTTGATTGGCTACGCAAAACAGAGACGCGCTCCTCAACAGATAGTTCTAGGACCGCCTCCTCCCCCAGCTGGAGTACATCTGGTTTGCCAAACTGAGGTGAGGGCTTGGCTTCTACAGCGAAAGCCACACCCGCCCCTTCAAGCTCCTCTTCCAGATCATCGCCTGTTACCCCTGTGACCCCAGGAAGGTTGACCAAAAGGTCCGGAGGTTGTCCTTCGTCAATACAGGACGTGTTTAAATCCCCTGCCGTAGCTTCTTTGAAAGAAATCACAGGCACGGATTCATTAGATCCCTGATCACTGTCGAACCGCCACAGATCAGAGAGGTGACCTTTAACCTCCACTACCTCACCGATCTCC
Organism: Clariallabes teugelsi; assembly: GCA_030014215.1. Lineage (NCBI taxonomy): Eukaryota > Metazoa > Chordata > Actinopteri > Siluriformes > Clariidae > Clariallabes > Clariallabes teugelsi. Next base: position 34,710,413 of record JAQMYG010000012.1, read on the forward strand.
AAAGGATCCTCCGTTACTTCAGAGCCCAGGTCTGAGGTGGAGAACAGCGTTCTGGAAGCATCAGCGCTGTCCTTGCTGTCGATCCGAAACAGCTCCATGGGTGAACGTTTCATCTGGTCCAAAGAATTAAGAGTGGGCGGGTCAACATGTTCGTCGACTTCTTCGGTGAAGAAGCGCAGCTCATGCCCGCCACCAGGAGAGCTCAAACTATCGCTGCTTATTACCGAGCCTCGGTACGACCTTGGCAATGCCTCCGCACCAGAACCGTTGCCTTCGAGATCAGCAGAATCTTCCTCTGCCTCTTTTGCATCTTCCTCTTCCTCACCCAGAACCTCAGGCTCCACTTTGTCCTGCTCATACTCATGGCACAGGGTCAGGTAGCTGCTGGTGCACTCTTCTTCATCTGGAGAGCCAGACAGAGGGGCTTGAGAGCTGCGCTCGCTCTGGATTGATAGAATCGGCTGGGACTCGTCTTCCTCCTGGTCTTCCCTGAGCTCCACGCTGGGCCGTGATCCGCTGCTCTCTGAGCTGATCAAGGCATCGGGGCAGTGAACTGTTGTCGTGTGGGACTTCTGGATGAAGGGGATGTCAAAGCTGTCTTCTTGACTACCTTCATGCAGGTACTTGTTGATGTGCGACCATAATTTACCACCTAGAGCGAAAAAATAAAAAGGGATGTTTAGCCTGGAAATTTTCATGGAAAGAAAACCAATTAATTAACCCAAAATTATAGGCCTCTCTCATCTTTTTAAGTGGGAGAACTTGCACAATTGGTGGCTGACTAAATACTTTTTTGCCCCACAGTAAGTGAAAGCTATATTGCAAACTAAGGCCTTGAAGTTTTGCCACCAGAAATCTTTTACACAGGTTACAGAAGAACTGGACTGTCCTTGACCCAATGACAAGAGACTCTACTTAAACGCTGCTATACACTGAGACTTTATCACATGTTTTTTCATCCACAGTTAAGGGACTGGGCCAGTTCTTGATTTGAAAGACTTAATTCTATAAGTCTGGACATTGGATAGGTCTGGTCAACTGGAGTTACTTGGGTTGGTTTGTAATGCTCTGCTACTCATCCAAGTAGCTACTACTGTACAATCTGGAAATGCGTAACAAAGCGTTTCAAACCAACCAAAAGAAGTCAGGTTGACATGACTCACTTTCCAAACAACTTCACATGAACAACTGAAGATCTTCATCAAGACTTCAGTGAGGTCTTTCATCTGGAGAAAGAACAGCTCTAATGGTCTTGTAGAGGCAGTCTTAGGGCTGTTTTACGATGGATTTGTACCATGCCCAGGAACAACTGCTCCCCCTCCCGTCTCCCCGTCTGGACAGCATTCACATTATTTTTGCTGTCTGTTCTCGGGTACACTTGTGTACACTTATAAACTTCAATATAGCAAGTGGCAGTGTGCACGTACTTGGTTTGTGAGCCTCCATTAAACACAGAGAACAAGAGAATGTGGAAGGTGAACTCTTCCTAATATTATTGATATTTTGGGAAATAATTCAAGAGCAACACTCATTTGCCTTCCTAAATTATGAGTTATGGCTGTGTATGTCAGAGAATGAGATTGGTGGATGCTATGTGCACGTGGAGATGATGACGTCACGTCTAACTAGCAATCTGTATATCTGATTCGATCCATGTCAGAGTACTCTAAGACCTTTTCCATTAGACTCGGGGACGGAACGATCGTGTTCTCACTGATCAAAATGAACCAGAATTTGAAGCCAAGTGTTCTTGGAAACGTTCACGGGGCCCCAATGTGAAAATGGCTGTAGAAAATATGATTCCTCGTCCATTGTTCCTTGATTTATCTTTTAAAGCCCCTTGATGGGAAGGGGTTTGACTTGATGTTTTCTAAAATGATAATAAAAATTTGCTTGTAGGATTCTACATCAGTTATTGTAAGACTCTTCTAACATATAAGGGGTACAAAGCAGAGAATGCTTTAGGGTGCTAGGAGGAATCTTTTGCATGAATGAATTTCAGAATCATCAAGGATTTCTGGATCATCAGACAGCTTTAAACCATTCATTTTCCATACCTGCCTTATGTTGTGTAGGGTCGCAGGAGACATAGAGCACATCCCAGGACTGTCAGAACAAGGTGGAAGACACCCTGGACAAGGTATGGACACTCAAACACCCAATCATACACTACGAGCAATTTGAAAATACTGATCATCCTTGGGCTAACCACTCCGATTCACCCATCAGACTGCTTACAGCATTGATTTAGATACTCAAGCTCATTGACTCAGTCCCGGACATGAAGACCATGTCATCTCGATTTTCAAGTAATTACTAAAGCCTTCATAGACGAAGAGAAAAACTGCAAGACAGTGTCTACTCTGGATCAACGGAGGTCAGAGGAAGGAAAACAGGATATAGAGTCCACAGGAGTGGATAGCTTGAAGATTGGTGTTCTGAGCTCAAATACAAAGCTAACCACAGAGCTGCTGTTGTGAGACCCCTGAGTGAGACCGTTAACTGCTCAGCTTGATTCCAAAGTAGTTTTCTGAAAAGGAATACGTTTAGATATAAGCGAAAGCCATAACCGAGGTTGGGGGGAGGGGGGGGGGGGATTTGGGGACAAAAAAAAAAAGTGTAGCTCGTTCGTACACAACTTGAACGATATGAATAAATCTAAGCTAAAAGGTCAGTACAATGTAAAGAGCCAGAATTTTAAATGGTATCATCTCCTTCCTAACAGATTGAAAGCCTAAGTGCGTACCCACACACACACACACACACACACATACACGCACACTCTTGCACAGCTGTGTTGTGAGTGATTGGAGGGTAACATCTGCTGCGTTAACAGAATGAATTGGCTCTTCACCGCTAAGATAATGACACCGTTGCAGCCAAATGATTCCAGTCCACGAACAAAGCAAACAAACAAACAAGAATCAGCCAATCGCACTCCGGCAATGTCACTCGGGTCAGGCCGAACTTCCTGTCTGATACGTACGTTTGAGCGGGAGAGATTATTTTCTGCATGACAGAACGGGAACCTTAGTGCATCAGTGACACATTTACTGGTGATGTAGGTGCCAGGCGTAAATTACCGTTGGCTTTAGAAGGGTGTAATTTTACTTTAAGATTCGATGCATAGACTCTAGAGCTGGCAGCGGGTGTTACAAATGTACGAAGGTTAAAACGGGCGATGAGAAAACTTTCCCGCTGAATGGGCTCGCTCGCTCGTAGCAATGGTGTGGGGTTTGTAAATAAATAAATACATAAATAAACAGAAATTTGTTGTGAATCTGAAATAATTCTTGTGTGGAGATGAACTGAACATAATAAATACTTAAACATAAACAAAAACTATAACGTTTCTGACCAAGTTATGATACTGTTCTCTTGCTCTTGTGCTGCATTGTCTTTGCATTTCGTTCCTTAATACCTGTACTATACAAATACAACTACCTTGTTGTCTTCCCACATGATACGGATTCATTATAAAATTCTGGCTTGTTCCATTTTTTTTTTTTTTCCTCTAACGCTTTAACCTAGTAAAACTTTCAAGTGTAGGGTGTAATTTTACAGCTTTCACGGCCGTAATGCCCTCCAAGTTGCCAGCTTGTTAACTCCTACATTAGGATACTTATTAAACTGGCAAGTCATGCTCATTATCTCGTGTTAGATCAGCACATGAGGCCAGTCTTGATGGCAAGTCGGGACGTTTAAACCGCGTTCGGAAAAAGTCGCTGCGCTCCCCAAGCCTGTCGTGAAACGAAACGCCGCTTTAGGCTACTTGAGCGGTTTGCGGCAACTTATTAACGCGGCCGCATGATTTCGCCCAAACGACTGCTAGGAGATTAAGTGGTTTATTCATTCCAATATAAACATGCTCCTGAACACAGATGTGTGCACTGACACACACACACACACACTCACAAACGCTCTCTCACACACACACACACACACCCTCACACACAGCCAGCAGAGAATAAGGAGACGCAGGTGTTAGCTTAGTTAATGATCCGGAGCAGCACCTGCTACCATAGATAATGACCTGTGACACGAGCTTAACAAGGACAGAGAGAGACGAGCAAGGGGTTGTGAGAGCGTGTGCGGGTGTGCACGTGCGCGCGTGCATGCATTTAAGGAAGAGGAAGGACTTGCCGTGACGAGCCGGGGGTAAAGTGTTTGAGAACCGCGTAAAAATGAGCTAAAAATAAATTAAATTAAAGAAAAAGTCGAGAGACAGAGAGAGAGAGAATAAAAAAAAGAGAGAGAGAGAGAGAGAGAGAGAGGGATGAATGTCTCATCAGTGAATATGAATGCTATCCAAAAATGGGGATAAATGTGAGAAAGAAGGGGAAAGGAACTTCCATGGCCCTGAACTTTTACCTCGGATTCTGGCGCTCATTTGCGAATCGCTTTGGATAAACGTGCACGCTGAATGAAGACATGGAAATATGTGTGACAGAACGAGGCCGTGTGTGTGTGTGTGTGTGTGTGTGTGTGTGTGTGTGTGTGTGTGTGTGTGTTTTGCAAGACGCACCCTCCGCGTACTGCAGCAGCAGGAAAACGGAGTCCTCTGAAACGATGAACTTCCTGAGCCGGACCATGTTGGGCACGGAGCGGGGGACGACCGTCTTCTTCACACGGCCACACTCGCTGCTCTTCCGCAATCCCTGGATAAGACGCATCGTACACACACGTCAAGTAGTCCTAATCGTCTAATAGAGATCATTAACACACACACACACACACACACACACACACACACACACACACACACACACACACACAGGGCTCTGGCCTCTGACAGCAGAGTAACTCAGACAGATGAGAATGTCCTGGTGTGTGTGTGTGTGTGTGTGTGTGTGTGTGTGTGTGTGTGTGTGTGTGTGTGTGTGTGTGTGTG
>JAQMYG010000012.1:34715486-34725902 GCA_030014215.1 Clariallabes teugelsi
ACACACACACACACACACACACACACACACACACACACACACTTTCTCTGCCCACCTTAAGGACGAACATCTCCTGCGTCCTCTTATCCATGACCAGGAGCACCTGCAGACGAGACGAGGAAACACGGCAGCATGAGCAAGACTTTCAGGAAAATTGCTGATGTCACTTCCTGTTGGTTTAAACTAAAGTTAATTAACGAAATTAAAAAAAAAAAACGACAATTAAAGCGTGCAGCTCTTAACACTCAAAGTCTGTCGCTGCTCGAGCTGTGGCACCTGTCCAAAGTGCAGCAGGCTCGTTTTGATGGCTGGCCATATATCTGTATTATTTGACGTCTAAATTTTTGGGACTCTCTCTCACACACACACACACACACACCTTTACGAGTGTGTGTGTTTGTGTGCACGCCCCTTGAGAAACCTGAACAGGTGCAGCCCTTAATGGATATGAATGGTGTACCAAGTTCCCACACACACACACAGACAACTTGGACACATTTTCGTATATAATTAAAGAACTTTGGAGATGAGTAACCTTTGCCCTTCGACCTGAGCTCACCTTGTCGATGACCCCCAGCACTCTGAAGTTGTGCAGTTCATCAGCCTGGCTCTGCTGACCCCACGACCCCTTACAGCACTGAGCAGCCAGCGTCTACACACACATACAAACATATATATAACAACAAAGGTTAAAGGTTAAAGCCTGCACTGTGTCCAGTCTCCTCTTAACTACTCATTATCGTAATGTGCATTAACCCTCATTATTACTGTAACTAAATAACCAGGATCGTATGAAATAACGAAGTTTTACCAGAGACACGCTTTCGTTTTCACTCACCCGGTTCTGAGTGGAGTTCTGCCCCATGCTGTCTCTCAGGTACGTGTTAGCGATGAGCTCGGCACGCATCAGATACTCGGCGGTCTTCTTTTTCACGGCTTCCCTCTTACGCGGACTCGCTTCGCCTGACACACAAACACACGCCGTCACAGCCGTGCGATTAGGCCTTTCTTTTTCGTTTTGTGGCTTGAGACACTGTTTAGCATGAATTAACAGTTTGGGTTGAACGGAACGCTAGCATGTTTGCAGGTTGCTTTTTTTTAAACACATTACAGCCACACAACATTAGCAAACTTGCTAATTCTTTAGTCAATATAATTGGTTTAAAAAAATGTGAGGTAGTTTGTTAAAAATAATAAAAAAAAGAGAACAAATGAAATTATAGAATAAATTGAGCCAAGTACAAAATTGCTAGCTTGGTTGCTCAGCTGGCTAGTCAGCTATTCGGGTCGAAGTCAGTCAAATTTACCTAATAATTAACAAACTATATTTTAATAGCCTGTTACGCCGTGATTTAAGGTAGTTTGTTCATGTGCAGACAAGCATGTCTGCACATGAACAAACTACCTTAAATCACGGCTCCAGCAGTTACGTTAGTTACTCCACTCGATCGAGTTAAAAAGGTAACTTTTCAGGCCGTGCCAATGGCAGCGCACTCAAAACAAAAAAACAAACAAACAAACAGTGACAAGAACGAGAAAAAAAAAAACATCCACTTTCTCCTCCATCATCTACCCCTCCTTTTCTCCATCGCTCTCGCTCTCCACTCATTATCTCTTTCTGCCATACACCGAGCTAAAGAATCCTGGCAGGTACTAAAAGCTTGGAGCGAAGCCCTCGACAAAAGAAGCCCAGCGCCATTTCATTGTCAACAACACCAGGAGTCGTCACCCATCCGTAAACAAGCGCAAACACATTAACGAGTAAACAAGCGCAGACAGACAAGCCAAGGCATTTAGATCAGAGCGCTGGTTTAAGAACAATAAGGCGAGCGTGTGTGTGTGTGTGTGTGTGTGTGTGAGAGAGAGAGAAAGACAGTGCGATGCCAGAAAGGCCATCAGGCAGAGTGGAACAGCAGCTACGGCGGCGCCCTGCTGGCCTAAAGACACAATCTCATCATCCTGACATCACACTGCTGTTCATTAGGTGACTGTGGAATTAATACAAACATTAAGCAACATTAAGATATTTTACTATACACTTTTTTATTTTTGGTGAGGGGGTTTTATATCAGCTATAGTAGTCAAATTAAAGGTCAGATATTTTACCATTTCTGTAACAAGTTAACCTCAGATGATACTTTTTTTTTTTTTTTTTTATACCTCAAACATTCTTCAGGAGCTTCACTCCTCCTCTGAATAGGCCATTTCAGTGTCTATGTAAATAAGCCACGCCTCTCTGGAGAACAGCGGAGATGAATCAGAGGAGGGGCTTTTCCTATATGAGCTCACAATAGGGTAAGAATGTAATTGGATTGTTTAAGCCCAGGCCAATCCAAAACTGGAAAATGCTATTGGTAGATGTGCAAGCTAGACCGTTTGCCCACTCGTTACAGGGTTTTTCCATTAGACAGTAGTTTGCAGTAGTTAGCCTAGTTGCTCCAGCAGCGCTAGTAGTTTGTAAATTTGTTAGGTATTTTACAGCATGTGTGCTCTCCTAGCAGTTGTCCACTTGTTATGACGGTTATGGAGGGTGTACTACACCAGCAGTAATGGTACTTTGTTTGCTACTACTTCATTTGCAGGTATAGTATATAACAGCAGTAGTTATGGTAGTTTTCCTATTATTGTTTTATGGTATGCGTGTTGCGTTGGACATTAGGGTAGTTTGCCCAATAGTTTTTTATTTAATTTTTTATTTTTTTACTGTAGCTGTGTTGCTCTAGATGCTATGGTAGTTTGCCCATATGTTACCATTTTTATGGTAGCCATGTTGTTCTAGACATTTTAGTAGTTTGCCTATTTGTTACTGTTTCTATTGTAGACATGTTGCTCTAGACGTTATGGTAGTTTGTCCAGTAGGTACCGTTTTATAATGTTAGGTTTGTTGGTCTAGACATTATGGCAGTTTTTCCATTAGTTAATATTTTTTTATGGTAGGCGTTTTCCTCGAGACTTTATGGTAGTTTGCCTATTGGTTAGGGTTGGTATAGTAGGCATAATATTTTGCAGTATTTGCTACAACTTCATTTGTAGGTATAGCCCATTCCTTATTGTTTTACTGTGCCTCCAGCAATTATGGCAGTTTGCTCAATTACTGTTGATTTAATGGTAGACTTTGTATTTGTTGGGGTTTTAAGCTAGGCATGCTGCTGTAGTTTGACGAATGCGGAAAATGAAACCTTTACAAAAGCAGGTTACTTAAGCAATCACAATAATTTGCTTCTTTATGTTTGCTTTCTTTTGCACACATGCTATGCCAAGTGCTACAGTACCTTCACCTGTTTTGCTATCATTTTGCTTTTACATGTTCCTCTAGCAGTTTCTATAATTTGCCTATTTAGTGTGCCTCTTTGCTACAGGTTTTCCAGTACACATGATACTCCGGCAGTTACAGTACATTCCACATTTGCTATTTGCAGTGAGGAAGCTGCTTTAGACGCGTTTGCGTATCGGCCGCTGATTTTAAAGTGGTGTTAATTCAGGAGTTACAGCAGTGTGACCATTTGTTAGTGCTTTTTTCATAGTAATATGAGAGTCAGAGTCTAGCTTATATTGCTGCTGGGGTGTGTGTGTGTGTGTGTGTGTGTGTGTGTGTGTGTGTGTGTGTGTGTGTTAGACAGTGTGAGAGACTACCTTGGACTCCCTGCAGCAGTAAATCTACTCCACTGCGATAGTAGAAGAAGGCAGAGGCGTAGTCTTGCTCCACCTCTTTCTGCAAAGCAAGGCTGATCTGCTCACTAGCTTTTTCCAGGTAATCAGTCTTCGGGTGGCTGGAGGAGAAAATCGTCGCCCTGATGGCCCGCCTCGTGTCTACCTCTGTCCGACTTGGGGACGCGGAACGTCCACTGCCTCCTGCCCGCTGGTTTGGCGAACCGCAGGTTGAGCCCATTCCATCTTCCAAATCGGGCAGGGAGTCTCCATCCACCAGCAGAGAAATCAGATCACTGTCACTGGATGGACCTGAAACAAGCATAGGACGAATCATGTATATCTGAGTACCATAAGGACACTATTTGCTTTTTTAAACAAACAAATGACTTACATATTTAAATGGTAACATATTCCTAACACCTGTGAACAACGAACACCTCATACTAACTAAAGAAGTGACATAGATTCTCATACAAAGCAATGAATTTCTTTTCCTTTCCATGAATAATCTAAAACACACCAACAATATCCAGCTACAAAATACAAATAAATGAATAATGAGCTTAAATTGTCTATATGTCTTCTAATTATGAAAAAAAAAAAAGTGAAAAGTGTTACATTTTACACGATTAAGACAGACTTTAGTACTGTACCAAGACCACGATGAAGGATCTGATGAGATCAAGTTGATCCACACTTACCTCCATACTCGGACTGACTGGTAAGGGTTGAATCATCCACGCCGCCAATGCTCTTATGAACTGCACCGCAGAAATAAACAGAAAGCGAAAGTGAAAAAGCCTAAGAATGAGGAATCAACAGAAGCCAAGCTTTTATTGAGAAGAGCAAAAATTTACAAAAGGCTGCATTACTCATAGAGTACTTAACTCCTCCCACAGCGGTATGGTGTATTTAGTGTACGAATATAATAACTATTTATATCGTGCAGGACATGGACATGATTTGGGCTAAATTTTAAACTAAAGGGAGAGCCATCTCCATGCTGTACTGTGTCTCATTATATTTCACAACCCTTTTACTTATAAAACAAAGAATTAATTAGAAAATCTTAAAATCTGAGGTAAATCTAAGGTTGATTTAAGGGAGGTAGTTTGCAAGTAAGTCTTGAATAGATCTGACAAAATTCAGAGGTAGGTTAGAGGTACATATTTGGTAAACCTGAGAAAATGTCCTTAGTAATGTTGAGGTAAATATATTTGACCTAGTTTTAGAATTACGCTTAAGGAAATTCTGGTACATTTGATCTATCTAGGTATATCTCAGGTAAACCTGAGGAATGTCTGCAGAATGTCTGAAGTAGATCTGAGGTAAACCTGATATTTGTCTGTGGTGAATGATAGGAACATCTGAGGTGAATCTAAGGTAAACCTGAGGAATATCTGAGCATTATCTAAGATAGAGTTGAGATAATTTCCTGAGGAAATTCTGAGGTAGTTGTGATGTATTTCTGAGGCAAGTTTAAAGAAAGTCTGACTTAAGACTGAGGTATGGTTGAGTTAAGTCTGAGGGAAACTTGAATATTTCAGGTAAATCTGAAGAACGTCTTGGGTAAGTTTGAGGTAAGTCCGAGTTAGATCTGAAGTCTGGGATATGCCTGAGAAAGACCCAAAGTAAATCTAATGTAAACCTGAGGAATATCTGAAGATTATCTAAGATAGAGTCACGATAAACCTGAGGAAATTCTGAGATAGTTGTGATCTATGACTGAGGCAAGTTTGACGAAAGTCTGACTTAAGATTGAGATATGGTTGAGTTAGGTCTGACGGAAACTTGAGGAATATTTCAGGTCAATCTGAAGAACATCCTGGGTCAGTTTAAGAAAAGTCCAAGGTAAGTTTGAGTTAGACCTAAAGTCTTGGATATGCCTAAGGCAGATCCAAAGTAAATCTAATGTAAACCGCAGGAAAATATGAGGATTATCTAAGATGAATCTGAGGAAAACCAGTGGAAAACTGAGATAGTTTTATGTCTGAGGTAAGTTTGAGAAAATACTGACTTTTGACTGAAGTATGTTAAGGTCGAGGTGAGGCTTAAAAAAGTGATACCTCAGGGAAACTTGAGGAATATTTGAGGTACATCTAAAGAAAGTCTAAAGCAAGTTTGAGGTAAATCTGAATGAGACCTCAAGAAAGTCTGAGATATGTCTGAGGTAAATCTAAGGTAAGTCTGAGGAATATCTGAGGTAAATTCAATGTAACCAACACGTACATTTCACTGACTGCTAGTGACATGGCCCATTGTAAAACCCTCTAAGGCTCAAACAAGTTAAAATCAAGAAAGAAAAAAAAAAAACAGTTCAGCAGCCTAAATATATCTGTGTGCGATTCTCAAATATTGCATAGTGCTATGAGGAATATTATGCAGTAAAATTATTACTGCTTTAGCATAGCATGAGAGCGCCCTCATGTGGTGACTCCTTCTATAAGAAAAGGACTGGCAACTTTCAACCATATTAAAGCCCTTTACAAACCTTCAGAGCTGCTGTCGGACTGGCTGTCGGCTAAGAAGTCTGAGAAAGGTTCTGCTGGCCCAATTAGCTCAGAACCGTCCTGCACCTCTCCGTCCTGAAAATACACATGTACACATGTGCACACATGCTATATTACACAGTGGTATTGCGAAATCACCTACTGTGAAGATCATGAAAACCCAAAGAGTCAGCAAAATAGAAACTAGAATGCAGGAAGTCAGTGAAGTGTGATCATGTGTGTGGGTCTATGTCTGTGTGAGTGTGTGTGTGAATGTGTGTGAGAGGCAGAGAAACCATGCGTGTGTACCTAATCTTGTTATGTCCGTGAGGGAGTGTATCTTCAAGAAGTTCATGAGTGGAACAAATGAGTCCTGTTTAACTGGTCGTGAGCAAGTGCATGCATGTGTGGTCACACAACAGTAAATTTATATATATGTGTGTGTGTGTGTGTGTGTGTGTGTGTGTGTGTGTGTGTGTGTGTGTGTGTGTGTTGTACCTTAAAGAAGTCCTGTATGTACTGGCTAGCATAAAGAGCTGGAATATTTGCACTGAACTGTAGCAGATCTTCTGAACACTGCCTCCTCTCCTCAATCACAGAATCATCAAACCTGCCTGGATGAGGGAAACACATACACATGCACACAAATAGACTCTCTTAGTATAGTGTGTGTTCAAAAATACTATGATCACATCTTAGTGGACAGTGAACATAAGGGTAAAGACCAGAAAGCATGTACACTAGTGACTTTAAAAATATATAGTGTTGTTATATTAAGAAAAAAAAAGTTTGGGTTCAACACCTTTATGCATTTCATATTTCTTTTTTAATAATATTATAGTTTGTGGATGATTTTGATCCAAATTTAACAACAAGTTAAACAAAAACAGCAGGACCCCCCGTTATGTACTGCATGTTTTTAAAATTTTCATAGATTTATCCTCAGAAATGTTGAAAACTGTATGACTATTATGTGTAGTAGCATATATTAGTTGCACCATATAATTAGCTTTTTGTATTTAAGTTAAACAAATAAAAAATAAATGTGTTTGCACCCAGTTTTATTTAAAACTAAAACAAATCTAAATGTTATTTAGAACATATCTATCTATATACACTCATGTCTATACATCTATATGCCTATCTATCTACGTACAATGTGCTACAGTATATATGCACCTTACATACAAACATTCGAGTTACAAACTTTTGAAGATACAATGTTCAATAACTGTAGTTAGATCACATGTCTGGCATATATTGTCACATGCGTGCAAAAGCAGTGATGAGGAAGCTGGTACTGCTGATAAGTGCCAAGTAATAACGGTGGAGACAAAAGTGAAAGTAATTGAGAGAATGGAGTGAGGTGAAAAGATCTTTCAACCACGGCACGATTCTAAAGAACACTGTACTATAATATACTGTGTATAGCCAATTGTGTTGTTGTGTTGGCCACATACAAATTTTTTTTTGTTCTAATAGAATTTTTCTGAAAATCTAGACTTCAAATCAACATGCTCTGTGATGTGTGGCAAAGATATAAATACAAGATAAATACAAAACATGTCAGGTCTGTTCAATGTCTACATATGAATACAAAAAATAGCATATAGAAACTGCTTTTACCATTTTCAAACAACAAGGCATAGTCGTTTATTTATTGAAATAAATTCAGCGCTAAATACCTGAGAATAGAGGAAAATCTGGGTTAAACCTGAGAAATATCTGATGTAAAACTGAGGGAAATCTCTGAGATCGGAAACATATATGTGATAGAAATCAGAGGTAAAACCTGGCAACAATTTGAGGTAAATCTGGAGTAAAACTAACAACTTTCTGAGGTAAATCTAACACGATCTGAGAAACATCTAAGGAGAATCTTTAGATCTAGAGCCACCCCTCATTTCTTTACACAAAATTTTATTTAATGATGTAGAATTAAAAAATTGGAACAAATATTTCACTGTGACAGGCTGCAAAGTGCCTAAAGAGATAATCAAAAAATTTGTTGTTTATGTAATAACCTCAGCAGCCCTGTATAATCTGTTCCAACCACTCAGCATTCAGTATCACCACTAGCATGATCATCGATCATCATCTGCACCTGTTTCTCACCGGTTTGCGCCTTAAGTTTAATGTTTTTTATGCATGATTTTTTATTTTTTCTTGCCAAAAATGAGAGTCAAAATATGAAGAAACGAGAGGTGGCTCAAAACTTTTGCGAAAAAAATCTAAAGTAAGCCTGAAAAAATTGAGGTATATTTGAGATAAACCTGAGGACTATCTGAGATAAACATGAGATAAACTAAGAAAAGTTTGAGAAAACCACCTGAATTGAACCTGACATAGTTTTGAGCACAGACATAAGTCTACGATAAGTTTGAAAAAAGTCTGACATAGCACAGAAGTACATTCAAAGTCAGTCTGAGGTGAATCTGAAGAAAGTCTACAGTATATCTGAGAAATATTTGAGATAAATATGAGGTAAACCTATGTAATATCTGGAACAGATATGATGTAAACCTGAGGTACCTGAGGTAAATCTGTGGAATATCTGAAGGAAAGTTGAGGGAAACCCTAAGTGGAGATAAATCTGCCATAATTATAAATATGTTTGAGGAAAGTCTGAGATAACAGTGAGGTATGCTTGAGGTAAGTCTGAAAAAAGTATACCTGAGAAATATTTGAGGTAAATCTGAGATAAACCTAAGGACTATGAGATAAATATGAGGTAAACCTGAGAAAAGTCAGAGGTAAATCTGTGGTAAACTTTTTGCAGAAAATTTAATTTCTGAAGAAGGTTTTAGGTAAAACCAAAATTTTTCTTATGTTGCTGATCCTGACAATCTTCTCTCCACTGAGATAGATTTTTTTTTTTTTTAAATAAAGTTCTTCTCTAAATGTCTTAATGTACAAATTATAAATGTCTAAATGTACAAATTATCTTTGTCATTTTCATCCAGCTTTGTCTTGAGGGTTTGCATATGTGTGTTAAGAAACCACACACACACACACACACACACACACACACACACACACACACACACACACACACACACGTAAACATCTTACCAAAGACTTTGGACTTGGCGAACGGTGGGAAGAGCTCAGACTGTCTATAGAGGTTTTTGTGGATCTGCCACAGGTCTTTGTGCAGCTTCTTAAAATCGCTGTATCGCTTCCACACTGTGATCTACACCAAGACACAGACAAAAAAAAAAAGTGCATAAAAGACGTCATGTTGTCTTTTCATCAGTTGATTTTCCTTTATTATATAAATCCTGTCCCTCCTCTTACTCAACCCCAAGAAGCAATCAAATGTGGCGTAACTCCTTCATAATCCAATATTGAGGAAGATCAGGATTAACTGATTCAAGCAAGCAAAAACACCAGACATGACAAAAAGAAATAAGAAGCACTCAGATCTTAAGACACAACACACACTTTGCTTGTGTGTCCAAGAGTGTCTGTGTGTGAGTGTGTGAATTTCCCAAGTAGATCATTTAAAGATGACTCAGGAGTAATGAGTAAGTGTTGGGCTGGACGCTAGACTTAAACATGGTTTTCCGCAACATGAATGGATGCAACTCATACATTTGCGTGTTTTTATAGGAGAAGAGTTCTAACATTGTGGTGTTGAATTCTCCACTCTGACTGTCCAGAAGGTTTTATTCAACCATCACTAATCACTACTTCTAATACGTGAACATTCCCACAGTAACAGTGTCCACAAGGTCTTTTGTCTTTTTTAAAGCAGAGAGAAAAAAGGAACGATAAAGAAAGGCTGACATTAATTCCATTCTATAATTATTAAATAAAACATTTTATACGGCCCAGGTCAACTTCACGGTTCTGGGGATGATTACGGAGGACCCCAGTTTATTAATATATATAGATAAGTGATCTCACCTCTTGTACGTCTTCAGGATTCTTCCTTGAGATGATCTGGGAAAAGAACAGATATGTAAATCAGTCATCAAGAAGGGCTGCTAATGGAGAAAAAAAAAATATATAAATCTGCTCTTTAAGTTCATTCTAAGTTCGGCCGCAATGTCGGAGAGACAGAAAGAAATTTCTGAAATGAAATAACACTTGTAATGGATTCAAGAATAACAAATCTGTTTTTACTAAAATAACATGGACTCTTAAACGTGCTTCTCAGTCAAGCCGCTGTGCTCAGTGTGTGTGTGTGTGTGTGTGTGTGTGTGTGTGCGCGCGTGTGTGTGTTAAAGTGGGAAGGGGATATGAGGAAGCAAACAATGATGACTTTATATGC
>JAQMYG010000012.1:34754868-34766891 GCA_030014215.1 Clariallabes teugelsi
TACTCGAACTAGTTACTTTTATCAGAAAGTAACGCTGTAATGTAACTGATTACTTTTTAAAGACAGTAATTTTGTAACGTAATTAGTTACTTTAAAAAGTAACGTCCCCCAACACTGTCGTCTAGACAGCCGTCTGAACTAACATGTCAAACATTTAAGTGTCAATGAAATGTCTGTGTGTGATTTTCCAGAGGTTTTATTAAATTCTAGAGAATTGAAATGTTTGACACGTTAGTTCAGACGACTGTCTAGACGACTAGGCTCTTTATCACAAACACTGACTCTGTGTGGGCCGAAAGCTAATGAGATTTGGACAGGACCGGAACCTGTGATGAGAGTGATCCTCTCAGGAGCCGCGATGAAGAGCTGGCACGCGTGTGCGTGCGCGTATTCGCGTTCAGGTTTATATGATGACCATCGTTCACTTGAGCTGGTTGGGTGACCACACATCACTGATCATATACACACTCTCCACAGGCTGAGCGGTTCAATTACTCATTATGGTTAATAATATTTGTGTGTGTGTGTGTGTGTGTGTGTTTGTTTGCAGTGACATGACGACATTGAATCCAGCTACATATCAGCCCAACATGGCCGTACACTCGAGTCAGCACCTGCTCAGCATGCAGCGTGAGTCTCATACACATTGTTTTCACACTTTTTCTTTTTATGTGGCTGCGCTCACAGTTTCGAGGGTCAGGGGTCACTCAGGGGTTAAGGCTTTTGGACTACAGTTCAGAGGGCCACAGTTTCAAATCCCACAACCACCAAGTGTCCCTGTTTGGCCCTCGAGCGAGGCCTTTAACTCTCGACTGCTCTGATGTATAATTCGATAAAATGTAAGTCCCTGTGGATAAGGGCGTCGACCACATGCCGTGATGTAAACGATTATTAATCTGACTTGTCAATCAGTGCACTCGATTTAGTATTCTGTGCGCACGTTATTATATTTTTTGCCTCTGGAGGGTTCCGTAAACAAGGACCCTCTCTAATGTCACTTGCTTTTGCCTCCTTTTGAGGATTTCGTGGAAATGAACCTTTTTTTTTATTTTTCCTTCATGAGGGCCGTTACTAAAGAACTGTCACTACACCTACATACACACACTACACAAAATAAAAAATGTGGTCACAACACTATAGTAAACGGTACATGCGCGCACAGATGTTGACTATACGAGTGACGTATCCACACTGAGACTGAACACGGGAGACGATTACACTCGCAGAACAACGTTTTACTGTAAATACAATATACATACACAATCGTGCACTTTTTTTTTTTCTCTGATTTTTTTTTTTTTTTTACTTTTCTCTTGGTATTCCCCCTCTCCCTCTCCCCCCCCCCCCTCTCTCTCTCTCTCTCTCTCTCTCTCTCTCTCTGTAGCAGGGTCAGTCTCTCATGCCCGCTCTGCAGTTCTGTTAGGAGATCGCAGCAAGCAGCTTTTCCAGCCTCCTGTTATTTCTGTAAGTAACACACACACACACACACACACACACACACACACACACACACACACACACACTAATGAAACAACACTAATATAGATGACAACGCAGTCGAGGAGTACAACAGAATAAACAGGTGTGTGTGTGTGTGTGTGTGTGTGTACCTCTGCTCTATGTTCGTACACCTCTGGCCTGTTGGGCTCCAGCGTGATCACTCTGCTCAGCTCATACAGAGCCAAGTCTGCGTTCTTTATGTCCTACACACACAAAACAAAAAAGCAGAACAGAAAAAGAGACAGAGGAAGACCAGTAAGTCCAGTTTCCCGCCTCGTTCTTCTCTCCTTTTGCTCCAGCGTCTCACCTGCAGGCTCTTTTTCCCGTACGCTATCCCTCTGCCGTACATGGCGCTGACCAGCTCCGGATCGCCCTGATCATCGACCAGAATGGTATTTTTTGAATGAATTGTAAATAAGAAAGTGCACACACACAGTTATGATGGCGATGAGGAGTGAGTTACATGCTGCAGTAGGGGCTGACCTGCAGTAACAGGGAGAAGTGTTTGATGGCTTCATCGTAGAGCCCGTTGCCGATGAGGACGTATCCTATGGCTGAGAGGCAGCACACGGTCACGTCAATGCATCGTCACGTGAGCAGAGAGTGAGTGTGTGTGTGTGGGAGAGAGAGAGAGAGAGAGAGAGGAATGGCATACCAAGCTCCTCGTTGGTGTTTTGGTCTTCAACAGGGAACGGAAAGCGCTGCTGCTCCACAAACAGTCTGGCCTGGCTCTGACAGCATTAACACACACACACACATCACATTTTAGCAACGGGTAATCATCCTAAGAAAACCTCTAAGTAATATAATACTTGTACCCTTGATTAAGTGCTAGCTGCTACAGTCAAGTGCAAAAGTTTGCACCCCCATACTCTGAAACTGGCCTTTAATTGAAGGGAAAAAAAAAAAAAAACTTTTAAAAAGTTAAAGTTTTTCTCTGATTGAAAACCAGCCTCAAAGTTTGGCTTTACACTAATTAAACACTATGAAAAAAAAAAAAAAGAAATCCATAAAGATGGACATACGAACGCTGAGACGCTCACCAGAATCTTCTCTGCGTTCAGAGAGAAGACCGACTCGCAGTCCACGCTGCTGCCGTCCTCGCACTCCGGATCCTCCAGCTGGAGAACATTCGGATCTGCAAGACAAAACCCACGATTGGTCTTTACCCATAATGCTGTTCTGCATACCTATAGTCAGTGGGATTCATCTGTACTGAATGCAAGAGAAAGAAGTGACGCGGCAGAGCTTTAGAGAATACTGGTGATCAATGATCGGTCATTGGGAAAAATAGTGATTGGTCACTGAGAAAACAAGGGTGATTTGTGATTGGTCATTGGGAATGATGTTGATTAATCATTAGTCATTGGGAATAATGGTGAGTGATTGGTCATTGGGAATAATAGTGATTAGTCATTTGGATTAATGGTGATTAGTCATTGGGAATAATGGTGTGTAGTGATTGATCAGTGGGAGTAAGGGTGATTAGGTCGAGTTTCGTCATCATAATATATGTAGCGAGCCCCTTGTGTCTTAGTCCAGAGGTGCTACTATATCGCATTTCAGGCTGATGTATATTAAAGAGGTATGAATCGTGTTTTCTTTGTGTAGTGATTCATGCATCGCCACACTGACTCAAGTTGAGTTTTGAGACTTTGGAAAAACTAGGCAAAACATAGCCGTTTTTTTTTTATTTTTATAAATAATCCTACATGTCGCGCACTCTGAACTATTTACACATTTTCCTCCCGTGTGGTAGGAGTGAATTCAATTGCTAAGTTTGTTTAGAATAATAATAATGATGATGATGATGATGATGATGATGGATGATGTAACAGAGATACATGCTGCTGCTCAGTAACAATGTAGCTTTATTTAAATGTTAAACTCTTGTATTTGTAGTTAGTTTGTAGTGTTTAAATGCTGCGCTTGCTTTTTAAGTGAGAAAACTAATATGATAGAAAAACGGGCTACATTTATTCATTTTTCTTACATTTCTTAATTTCTTAAATGAAATTTAAAATTGTAAGAAAATGTAATATAAAACTGGGATATGTATAAAATCATGATACTCGTAGAATCGCAATATGAATTGAATCGGCACTGAGGTATTGTGATATCATCATATGAGGAGGTGACTGTTGATGTACAGTATATATACATACACACTGTGTACTGTACCTACGTATGTAAGTGTTTGTGACGTCAGAGCATATGTACACAACGTCACCTCTATCCAGCCAGGCAGCTTCATCTTTCAGCACTGGATTAAATAACTTAAATCATTGATTTTCCCACTATTCCCTTACAAAACAAAAACATGAAGCAATAGAGACAGACGCCATGCTTGTCATATTCACGACACCCACACACACACCCACAGCTTCATTAGGACTAAGTTGTGTACTGGTAACGAACCCGGAAGTAAGAATGACACACTGGGTGAGAGGCGGAATTTGTTTTCCCACCCGGATTCCGATAGAAACCACGCCTCTCTGCACAGTTAAACGTTTACATTCTGTTATTTTTTTACATAAGTAATATATGCTAAAGTTTTGTGTGAAAATATTATTAAAATCATTTGTCATTTAGTGTGAATTGTTTCACGATATACAAGTACAACGCCACCTAAGATAAATTAACCACCACTTATTATATTTAAATAAACATTAAATATTATTTATAAATGACAAACTATAACATGTTTATTTGTTTATAAAGGAAAACCAATAATTAACAAAAAAATAAATAACTAGCCCAGGCTTATATGTAAAAGTGGGCGGGGCTTGGGTGAAAACGGGTGGGGAAACGGTTGCTAGCAAAACTTGCTGCGAGTTAACAGAGACGTGGCGAAAATCAAACTCACCGCAGTCGGGAGAAAACTCCTCCCACTCGGACGCCGGCGCACAGCCGCGTTCGTTGAGCTCGCCGTTAAGGAGCGCGAGCGTGGAGAAATAGTCGGTGGAAATGATAGCGCCGCATAAGTAGAGCACCGAGAGCGCTAGCACAACAACAGCCCTACCGGCAGGTGCCATGTTCGGAGCGTTGTGCAGGTGATAACAGCGGAGCATCACGGGTAACGTAGTTCCGCGGTGCCGTGTTCATGCAGCGCTTCTTCTTAAGCAAAACTACATTTCCCACAAGGAACAGTTGAGCATAACGACTCCGGGGGGAAATATCCCGGAAATTGGGAAATCAAAACAGAAGAACATGGCTAAGATGTCTTTTAAATGCATCGAATGTAACGAGGAGGCTTCGGAATTATACCGAGATTACAGGAACGGAATAGTCAAGATAACGATATGTGTGAGTGCAGCGTGTGAACCTGCTAGAACATATGCATTATTCATTTAAGATCAACAGCGACTCGTACATGAGGGTCACCATGAGCCAGTACTGTGTAGTTTAGGACATACAGTTCTACACATGTTTCCCCTCAGTTCGGTGTCTGATCTCCATTGTGTTCTTCAAATCTTATAAAACTAACTTAGTTAAATTAAAAACATCTATTTTTATTTTTATTTTGATGCAGTGACACTAATCAGATGAGAAAGTCGGTTATCTTGGTGTTGGACAATATCTTAGCAGAATGTAGAGTTATTTTTATGCAGTTATTTATTATTTTTTATCATATACACTTTGTGGGGGGAAAATGAAAATCAGAGTCCTGGATCTTGATGTGTTTGGCTGTTGGGGATGGTGCTGAACTGTGATTGGATGCTAGGGAATGAAACCATGGTGGTCAGTGACCAGTGTTTATTAGGAACATGGTGATTAGCCATTGGTCATTGGAACTAGTGATGATCAGTGAATGGTCATTGTGAATAATAGTGATTGGTCACTGAGAAAACAACGGTTATTTGTGATTGATCATTGGGAATTGTGGTGATTAATCATTGGGAATTATGGTGATTTATCATTAGTCATTGGGATTAATGTGATTAGTCATTGGGAATAATGGTGATTAGTGATTGGTCATTGGGAATAATAGTGATTAGTCTTTGGGAATAATAGTGATTAGTCTTTGGGAATACTGGTGATTAGTGATTGGTCATTGGGAATAATAGTGATTAGTCATTGGGAATAATAGGGATTAGTCATTGGGAATAATGGTGGTTATTCATTGGGAATAATGTTGATTATTCATTGGGAATAATGTTGATTATTCATTGGGAATAATGGTGATTATTCATTGGGAATAATGTGATTAGTCTTTGGGAATACTGGTGATTAGTGATTGGTCATTGGGAATAATAGTGATTAGTCACTGGGAATAATGGTGATTATTCATTGGGAATAATGGTGATTATTCATTGGGAATAATGGTGATTATTCATTGAGAATAATGTGATTAGTCATTGGGAATAATAGTTATTAGTCATTGGGAATAATGGTGATTATTCATTGGGAATAATGATGATTAGTGATTGGTCATTGGGAATAATAGTGATTGGTCATTGGGAATAATAGTGATTGGTCATTGGGAATAATGGTGATTAGTCATTGAGAATTATGGTAATTAGCCATTGGGAATAATAGTGATTGGTAATTGGTCATGCATAATAATGATGATTAGTGAATGGTCCTTGGGAATAGCAGTGATCAGTGATTGGTTGTTAGGGACTGACACCATTGTTGCCAATGACCATTAATCAATAGGAATAATTGTGATCAGTGATTGGTCACTTGGGAAAACAATAGACTCAATAATTGGTCATTGGGAATAATGGTGATTAGTGATTGATCATTGAGAATAATGATGATTGGTCATTAAGAATAATAGTGATTAATCACTAATCACCTTAATTTCACATGATCACTGACTAATCACTAATCACTGTTATTGTCAATGACCAGTCTGGTCATTGGGAGCCATAGTGATGAGCCACCGAGGTCATGAATGTTCACCTCAGTCAGGCATTATACGCTTCCTGTAAGTGGATTGAAGCTGCCCTTGTTTCACCAGTAGCTGTGATGTCAACTGGAGATACCTGAATGAACCCCTATTCCCTATTCTCTAAAACCAACACATGGGTATTAGGAGTGATTCTAATGCTGTTACTCGACTGAACCACGTGCTCTGATACTTTTTTTTTCAGCGATCATGTGCCAAACCTGTGGACAAGTACATTGAATACGATCCTGTCATCATTCTCATAGACGCCATCTTGTGTAAAATCCAGGCCTTCCGACACATTCTGTTCAACACACAGATCAACGTGAGTGCCACAGTCTAGACACACGATCCTTATTAATTACCTCTAGAGCTATAAATACAATACATTCAGTTAAATGGTAAAGGAAGACACTGAGATCTTTTCTCTCTTCAGATGCACTGGAAGCTGTGTGTTTTCTGCCTACTGTGTGAGGCGTATCTCAGATGGTCTCGGCTCCAGAGTTCAGAGGTCACCGGTGATCCTGCTGACATCATCAGATACACGAAAGAATGGGACTTTTATGGGATGTTTGCTCTGTCTTTTCTAGGTGCGTCCGGTACACACTCCATGGTGGAACAAAGAATGACGATTCGGCAGAATTTCGGAAAATAAATATAAAAAAAAGTGACACAGTAAATATTTATGTTTGGTGGAAGAATTGGAACTAATGAGGAAATAATCAATGTGTGTGTGTGTGTGTGTTGTCAGAGCTGGGTGTGTACTGCGGAGGAGTCTTAGCAGTGTTATGGTTCGTCCAGAAGCTCTACGGCGGCTCTGTGAAAACGTCCGATCTGCTGAAGGCTCTGCTGCTGTCCTGCTACGGCAAAGTGCTGCTGATTCCAGCGGTGATCTGGGAGCACGATTACTCTCCGCTCTGCTTCACCCTCATCCGCGTGTTCGTACTCACGTCTAACACGCAGGCAGTACGGGGTAAGCACATGCATACACACACACACACACACACGCACCTAAATCTTGCATATTACCAGCACACATGTTTAGGAGAATTTACACCAGCAATTTAATATTCTGGAAAAATCCAATTAGTTCCACCAAAAATATTGGCACCCTATAAAAAGAAGGCGCTGTAATGGCTGAGTTGCGTTCTTGAAAGATTTCATTGTGGGGTTTCATTGTGATTCTATCAATTTATCCTCACTTCCAGATGGGTGTGGGAAATGGCTACGAATAAGTTGGGGAGAAAATCTGGAAAAATACCAGGAAAAAAATAAGGAATGGAACCGTAGAAAAGAAGGCGCTGCAGTGGCTGAGCTGCAGTATTGGGAAATTTAGCACCACGTCTATTATACTACTGTATACCACGTCTTATATTTTGTTTCCCATTTAATTAAAATGTTAATTAGTCTAATTTAAAAAAATTTCATAACACACATACTTGAAATTTTATATGACCATTTCATTTTATATTGTTTTTAACGTTTTATTTCTTTATGCTTTGTTTTTTTTTGTGCTTTTTAAATATTAATATGTTTACTTCATTTCATAATGTTTCATCACTAAGATTTAATCTTTGAGACACCAGATCTAAAAAAAGAAAGTGCATTATTATTATTATTTTCCCGTGTGACAGTGATCCTGAACTGCCGCAGACGTCTCTCCATCTTCGCCGTGTGCGTGGGCCTGCTTTTAGAGACGTGCGCCTCTCACGCTTTACACAAGCTGCGGACGAGCACGCACACACTCCTGCCGGAGCTCTACACGTAGACACATGGAGATCTCAGAGATGAAGGACATGATGCTTTCATTAGACCTGTTACATCACAGCAGCTGCTTTTCCTCTCATACAGGCTCATGATTGTGCGGGACACAATAGAAACCTGTTAGGGACGTTAAAAAGATCCTACTTGAGGAAGGAAGAGAAGAGCTTGGGTCGTCCCAGGATCCCCTGCGTGTTTACACACATTCTTGAGGTGGTTCGTGAAATTCTTGATAAATAGCCTCACTGAAGGAGAGAGAGACGATTATAACAAATACACTGCTGATTGTGTGGGGTGACATCACCTACAAATACACTCACATGACTGAGTACCTGAGTCTTTTGCACGTGTTGTTCTGATTGTGATTTGTGTGTGTTAAATAAAAGCTGTAAAGGTATGTTTAGTACAGTGTGAATCTTTTACACACCTTTTATAGAAAGATTTTTTTTAATGTACAGTACATTTTCTAGCAACAACAAAAAATATAGTTGCAAGCAACGATGATCGGGCCCAAGCACCTGTGCCATCGCCACCCGAGGTGTACCAGGAAGATTGTGGGCACATACCAGTTCCACTATGACATCATTTTAGAATATGGGTCGTTTTATGTTAAGATGTCCAAAAAGCATCACATTATGACGTCACTTAATGTGATGTCACACAGGAGGTTATTAGCCACAAGTTTAAGGCTGAATCATGTGAGATATCCAAAATCCCTTCACAATTTTGCATCCACAATGT
Source organism: Clariallabes teugelsi (assembly GCA_030014215.1). Taxonomy (NCBI): domain Eukaryota; kingdom Metazoa; phylum Chordata; class Actinopteri; order Siluriformes; family Clariidae; genus Clariallabes; species Clariallabes teugelsi. Next base: position 34,763,765 of record JAQMYG010000012.1, read on the forward strand.
CTTGAGATCATATTGGCCCTGTTTGGTGGCGATTATATAAATCCCCTAGGAGGAGTATATCAAAATTCCATGGGGTGCATTTTGCAAACACCCCAAGCTAAATGACTTCCTGTTGAATACAGCCCAGGACAAGCACTGAAAAAGTTATTCAGCTCAATGATATGGAAACATGTACAGGCATTCGTATGTATACGTACAAGTTTGTATGAGCTATGCAGCAAAATCTCCCCACACCCAGGGTCTAATGGCAGCAGATTCCAACATGTGTGCTGATTTTCATGATTTTTGACCGTGTTAAGACCCACAAAAAGCCCCTAAAGCTGGAAAAAGAAATAATCCTTAGACAAAACAAAATGGTCCTTCACACACTATGACGTCAATGTAGGCAAGTGAAGTCGATCATGCAGGACTTGTTCCTGTAATGTTTTCACTCAAGCTACGAGGCTAATGTGGCTAACACGTAAAGAACATATAAATACACATAAGATAAGATAAGTAGTAATTAATACTACTTAAATCAAATCAAACCAAACTTTTCTTCTTTTCCTTCATTAACACGGTTTAGGAAATGAGCAAAACATTACTGCTTAGCTAAACGCTGCAGTTTTATGTAGGCAGCCATTTTGGGAAAGGAAAAAAAAAAGATGAGGAGAAATCGCCTTTCTGGGAGTGTAACATGAAAGAAAACATGAAAAAGAGGGGAAGAAACGAAGTAGAACTTAGTTAGTGGAGATAATCGAATAAACATAACGTTAGCATAACATCATTTTGACTAGCAAGCAAACAGCTCAGAGTCTGCACTTGGTTTGGATCGTGTTTGTTAATGTTTCTGCTTGTACTTTTGTGATCTTGCTCAGATTTTGGAAATCCATCCAGATTACTGCGTAACAAGACTGTCGTAACCAGCGATGCGCTTAAAAAATTTGTTTATTCACAGCATCTGGTGCTACTGCTAGCATCCAGAACATAAAGGTAAAACTTTCAGGCTGGTTCTTCTGATCATTTATAAAGGTATCGTGGAAACATAAGAGCAATAAAGACAAAGATAAAACATGGCAGAAGAGCCTTCATAGATTCTAGAGTCGCTTCTACAAGGGGCGTTCGAGTCAAAGTGGGACTTTTAAGTGTGTAGAATGCTAGAACCCAGATATTAGCGTAACATGCATTGAAACATGCTTAGATATGGAAAAAATCTAAGTTAAATCATGTTCAAATGTTTTACTCCGGCTAAGAGTCTCATCACCATAGTGTCCTTAAAGTCTTCTGTAAATGTCAATCACTTTTACGTCTTCATTCACCAGAAGTCCCGGTTTGACTTGAACGCTGCCAACATTGTGTTTTTGTTTTGACTCTTGCTACACAATAACCTTTTTCCCTTTGATTCGTCACCTGTCTGTATAAAACATGTAGATGTATGAGCAAAAAAGCGCACAAGTGTTTCTATATGCAGTTCATCTTTGCGATTAGATTAAAACGGATTACACTAATATAGACTGTTGAGCAAGTCCGTGTCTGAGGTAAATTTATCCGTCGCCTCACCAACTGTTAGTGTTCACATCGTAATCACTGTGTAAATGATGGGGAAAAAACACTTGTGTGTCAGGAAATTATGGGAAAATAACACTAGAAACAGGGTTAGTGTTTTATTCCTCTTACACACACAGTAAACTCTGACCTCCTTCTATAAAACGTTCTGACCAATCAGAATGAAGAACACAACAGGATTGTGGTATAAATTGTTTTAATAATAATATTATATGCAATAATAATAATCATAATGATAACAATGACAATAATAATTACACAAGTAAAAAAAAAAGAAAAACATCCAGTAGTGAGGTGGTTCTGTAAGATGCACACGTGCGAGTTTTACTTGGGATGAGCGAAGTGTTTTGTTCGGACCGATCAAGGTGAACGAGTGAAAATCAATACAGCGAGTCAAAAATAGATCAAGTACGATGCGATTGAGCTGGTGACGAGACATTCGCTCTCTTCGGGAAACTGATTCTGCAAATCTAAACGCTTTAGGAGAAGCGCCCGGGATCGAACCCAGGCCCGTACAAAGGCACAAAGTGATTCCAATCTCGATCGACTGATTCATACATGACACGTGTACACTCGAAACGATTATCGTTCGGCAAAACAAACGGATAGTACGGCATCGAGAACGATATGAGCGGAAGTGCAGAAGTGAAAACTGCTCGGGTCAGACGTGTGCTGATAATCATCATCATGATATTATTATGAGATATTAAACATTCATCAACATGTAGACTGCACTGTTAACCTTCAAATATTAAGATTTCAAAGATAAAATGTACATTTAACCTTTCCATGCTGACAAGCTGTTTTCTGTTGAGCCTTCTTTAGGTATTAAAACAATAGTTTAAATAAAGAGAGTGAAAGAATGCTGCTGATGGATTGTAACGTGTCATGCAAATACAGGATACATTTTTTGTACCCTTGGTACTACAATACTGTTCTAGCTTTCTATCCCTTTTTGTGGTGTCATTTAATTTAGATTTTTTTTATACACATTTAAAGACAAATTTAAACATGACATTATTGACAAAAAAATATCAAACTTCATGTTTCAATCCTACTGTTGCTGTCAACAATTTTATTCTGTACATACTGTAAATCATGTGTGATTGATATATTTCATGATTTTGTAAACTTGGTAAATTTGCATATTCCATGCATAAATGTTTTTATTTATATTGAAAATTCAATTATCTTGAATTTAATTTTAGTCTCTAGTGCAATTGTTTTTTCATTGTAGTGAAATCTTTCCACTTTAGGTCACAAATTGTCGTACAAGAGTTTCACTGCATATCATACGGAGTATGTTTGTGTACATGAGAAGTAAAGTTTGAATCTGAAAAGAAAACAACAAAAGAAACTAGACATCTTGTAGCTTTGCTTCTTCTTGCGATTTCATTTTTTCCCTCCTATTTCAAACTTTTTTTTGATCCAAACACAGTGCAGCTTAAAAAAATTATATACAGAGAAAATTATGATAGCTTCTGACCTCCTTAATTTTAATATTTTTACTCTCTATAGAGTATACAGTATGATCCAAACAATTATAATGTACTTGTTTTAAAATGAAAAAATGTGTATATAT
>JAQMYG010000012.1:34766991-34777408 GCA_030014215.1 Clariallabes teugelsi
AAATACTGATGTATATATCAGTATAATAAATCTGAAAACTGCTTTTTCACATTCAATGTGATTGTATTTATTTATTTAAAAAAAAAGGGTTTCCTTTTTTCCCCCTTTTTTAAAAGGTCACGCTGATACTTTTGGTAAATAAAAATAAAACGATCAACATAATCTGAAATTAAATTCACACAATTATGCTGTGAATAGCAGGTAATTAAATTTTAAAGCAAAAAAATAATAATATGCATACTATATGACAATATTGTAAACTAATGTGATGATATGTAATAAAGTTTAATCAGCACACGCCTGCTCAGCCTAACAAACATTAACATAAGAGCTGGGAAATACATTTATATTAGATATTATAGTGTATATGAAGAAATCTGGGTATACAGATTTCTTTGATCACAGACACAGGCTAAGCTGTTCCTAGAACAGAAAACACTCAGCCAATGAGTCCTGACAAGAGGCGGGACATGAGACAGCTTCAGGTCAACGAACAGGACAAGCCTGGTCTCGCACTCGGATCAGGAGTTTTCAGTGGAGCCTCGTTAAAAACCTACTTGAACCTGATCTTATGCAAGTTTGAAAACAAATTCACATCGAACAACAATTACCTTTAGGGTTGACTTTTAATAAACGCGGTATTCGTCTTTGGTTTGCACGTTCGTATCGAATTCCGGCCGCTAGTCCTACGCCAGTGATATGAGCGATGTCGTTAAGGCTACGTTAAGGCGTGTCGTCACACGCTACTTACTCCTCTGACATCCGAAAGCAGGAAGACTTCAACCTAGCACCTTCATTAATATGCATATATTTTCATTGATTATTAATTAACAGTGTTTACTCTTGGTATATTTAAAAAAAATTGTGTGATTGGGTAGGTTGGAGGTGAATCCGACTGAATGGAACAGCTGATTCGTTCCGATGGTTCTGGTTCGTTACTTTTTACTACGGATGGAGGGAAGGATGTGAGGAGACGTGCAACACTGCTATACTGAGTGAAGCACCGTTACCATGCACACACACACCTGGTTTTAATAAATATAGTCCTCGAACCACCTCGATCAGATTAGATTATAAACGGACTGGATGAACGTGGATTGCTAAGTGAATGGGTGTAACAAACGTAGGTAGTGTTCCCTCTTCCCCCAGCATTAGAGTTCTTCGCATCACATCAGGACCCGGTTGTGACCTGAAATCCGGTTCATTAGAGTTCTGATGTCATGATTGTTATGTGAATATGCCTCAGGTCAGAATCCAGCCTGCAAAACAAGAACCTCGCTACACAACTCGAGCATAAATGCGAATACTATAGATAGGCCACGCCCCTCCCCCCGACTCCATATATAAAGTACTATAAAACTCCAGAAAATTGACTATATACTGTATTATATAGGTAATAAATAATCTTGGTTTATATTTGTATAGAAAGAAAAAAAGTCTGCTGGCGATGATATTAATAATAATAATAATAATAATAATAATAATAATAAAAAACGCAACAAAAACAAAAAAAGCAGCATCACGGCTCCGCCCCTTCATCTGATAAAACAAGAGGCTTGAGGTTCTCATAAGGCGATACGGAACGAATCGTGCAGCCACGTGTCCCCGGACGTCCCGTTACGTGCCGGAGAGGTCTCGCTCCCGTCCGGCGTCTCGGTCGGCGTGACGCCGGAGTCCGTGTAGAACTCGTCGTCCTCGTCAAAGTAGCCGTTGTCCAAGGGGTCGGACCCCGGGCCGGCTTCCTGACAGCTGCCCTTGTACTCCTGGATGGACTCATGCAAAGACCAGAGCTGGCACAGGAGGGACATGTCCTGCTGCCGCAACCCCACCTGGACAAAATAAATAAATAAATAAATAAATAAATAAGGAGGCAGGATTAGTCAAAAGTACAAGGAGAGGGGCCAGGGACGGGTAGACGCACGTCTATGATACAGATCGGAAGCATTGTCTCTAGGTTATTACGCATTCTCTCTTCTTTTATGTCCCAGAAGACATTGATTTTTCCATCTCACGGTTTTCTTTTTCTGGTTCCAGGAAGGCAATGCAAAAAAAAAAAAAAAGGAAAAAAAAGGGTGTGTGCGCGTGTTTTGTAAAGCCACTTCAGCCGCGTCGTGATTAAGCACAGCATCCGACAAAACCTCAGGCGTTTCCTTAAATTCCACATTAATTAAATTAGTTCAAAGAAGTAAAACACAGTAATGCATTCTGCAATAATAAATCACATTTTTTAAGTACCAGCCATTACTCTTGGATTAATAAGTTGATTTTTTTTAAACACGGGATAATACGTACACATTGAGTGGATGAGGCAAGCTGAGGTAATAAAATTTGGGACACTTTTTTTTTTTTTTTAGAACTTAAAATTTTTTTTGTCCGAAACATAGAAGAAATCGGGATCTTTAAAGTAACAAAAGTTAGACAGGAGAACCGTACAACATGAAATACTTTGAACATCAAGATTAAGAGGTTTTTAGAGATAAGTCAGGATTGTGGAATTGCTAAGTGCCTTTTCAAACAAACAACAGGTCATCGTGCTATCATGTCAAAACCATGAGGGGAAAAACAATGTCTGAGATAACATCAAAAACATTTAGGGAGACGTCATATTAGGGAGGATGGAGTTAGAAGAACATTCAGAAGGTTGAGATTTCATCACATTCAGGGGTGATAAAATAGTTAACATAGTTAATGTGTGGTCATGAGATATTACATCGTGGCCAGGACTTAATAACCTCATCACATTTAGCCTCTTGTAAACTACGGATGCATTTAAATGGATTTTGTTCCTCACTGTTTGTATAGACGGATTATTTACCTTTATTTACTCATTGACACACAGCATGATTTCAAAACAATCATTCTGTAACAACCGGGACATGAATGATCTCATTACCACATGTTCTTAAGTCATGTCCATGGCATACAATCTCAAAGCCATGCATTATACTATATACTTGTTCACATGCCTTATTAAGTCATGGCCACAACATTGTATAATACGTGCGAGATACGATCTTGTTCGCAATCCTTCGTACGTCATGTCCACAAAATATCTCGTTCGCATGCCTTAGTAAATCAGGGCCACGACATTGAATCTTGTGGCCATGCATTATACTTTTTTTTTTTGTTCCCACTCCTTATTAAGTCATGGCCACAACATAGTATCTCGCACGCATTATACAATCTTGTTCGCATGCCTTTAGTAAGTCACGGCCACAACATAGAGTAGCATCTTGTTTATCTTGTTCACACGCCTTAAGAAGTCGCGTCCACAACAGTATCAGTCACGTCTCAGTATCAACTGCATGTTTCGGACGTCTTTGGGTATCCAAACTTTTGGTGGTGTGGGTGTGTGTGTGTGTGTGTGTATCAGAATAAGTCAGGATCTGAGATTCTCAAGTATTAAGATGCCTAACTTTTTAGCTGTTACGTCTGAGATCTTAAACAAACAAACAAACAAAAAACAGAAGATGATAATGACTATTGTGTTTTGCATTTTATGTTCTCCTTAAATGAGCTGATGGTATAAAGGGAGGGGGGGTGTAGTGAGTCTCTGAGAGCTGAGGCCCCGACCCTCTGTGTGTGTGTGTGTGTCTCACCATCTCTTTCCGCAGCAGAGCCAGCGCCGCGTCCAGGTTGGCCGGTTTGTTGGCGAGCGCGCGATCCCCCGGAGCCGCTCCTCTGCGCAGGTCGTCCTGGATCATGGCCTTCTTCGCGTGCATCCGCTCGATCTCCCTCCACGAGCCGCCGCTCGAGTTCAGCAGGCCGCTCAGGCTCTTCGGCAGCGGCGGCAGACCCTCAATAAAGGCCGGAGCTCCGCTCGCCGCCCCGTTAGCCGCAGACTTCCCGTTCATCTCTCTCTCTCTCCGAATTAATAAAACAGACAAAACACGTTTAATGCTTACAATGTTTACGCTCTCGAGGCGGTCAACATAACCGCGACACAGTTCACGACAAACAAAAACTGTTTACGGGACGAAAAAAAAAATCTCAAAAATCTCCAGGGAGACGGTACAGCGTTTACAGCTCGTCCTCTCCGTCCATTATACGACCGTTACAGATAGCTCATGGAAAATAAATTAGTTACTTTAGAATTAAATGTCGTTATTTTTTTTAAAGTTCCCAGGACAATAAAGTACAACACAAATCCCGTTCAGGCGCTTCCTGAGTGCTGAGCGTCTCCTCCTCCTCTTTCTCCTGCTACAACAGAGCTCCGCAGTCCGGACATGGCACTTCCGGTTTCATTAAGTGGGCGTGTCCTTAAGTGACGCACGCGCCATAGAAGCGAAAATATTCACGAGGGTTCGATTAAAAAATAAAAAAAAAACATCCAAAAGAAATGTGTTTTTATTCACGATGTGTTAATTGCTGTCAATGTTTTTTTTCATAAAACGTTTATGTACAAAACATAAAAGTATCAGTTAGAATAAAACTGAAAAGATCAAACATGGTTTTGTTTCTGAGCTAAAAAAAAATTTAACTTTGCAAAAAGAAAAAAAAAAAGTTAAAGCATCAAAATAAATGTTAAAAAGTTGTGTTTAAATCTTAAAATAAAATATCATTAAATAAAATGTAAAAATGTATTCACGAAAGTTTTCCTGGGATAAAAGTTGGCACTTTAAAAAAAATGTTTTGCTATATTACTCTAGGAAAATATTTACATTTTTTATTGATATTTAATGTTATTATTTTTGGAAATTCTTGGGTACCAGCAGACAGTCCTGCAGACACCCACATGCTATTATTACCTGCAAATGGTGTGGTCGACAGTATGATATGAAAGGTCGACTGTTACCATCGATGACACGGCCTACTGTTACACCGGCCAAACTAGATTTCTGTTTTATAGGACTTAAGAAAAATGCATATAAATCTATTTATTAATCTAGATAGATAGATATAAAGGTTTTTTAGAAGTAGAGGTTTTTCTAATATATGTAAATATTATGATAGATGTTGTAAATGTCACGTTTTGCACTGCAACATGATCCTTTTATCCCATCGCCCATCCCCATCTCTGTACAATTCCAGTAATGCTTAAAATGTGCAGCAGGAATGGAACCAGTCAGCTGTTACGGCCTTGACTCCTGACGCTACAGGGCTTGAGGTCAGCAGGGCAGTGGGAGAGAGCAGATGGCCGGCGGTGAGGCGACATACAGGCTGAGACAAAAGCAGCGTCTCTAGCACCATGTGGCCAGCACAATGAGACACACACACACACACACACATACACACCACAGACATACAGCAGACACAGCTGGCAGATCCAGGTATTGTTAAAGCCCTGAGGAAGACTAAAACATGGAACGACACACGTCGATTGAGAGGGCAGGTTGATGCCGCATGCTCACTTCCAGAAGCGTGTGTGTATGAACACAAAGGAAAAAATGGCCGACGATGCGCTTCTCCTGATGCTGAATCAAATACAGAAGAAAGGGGAGTTCATCTTCTGTAATCCTACATGTTCCGCTACATCTTGGGCTTACAGAGTCAGAATTGGGATTGTGATACCCTAATCTAATTACTTTTTTTTTTCCCTACAAATCTTAAATTCTCTCAGTTTATCATTTCAAACATCAGTAATGCAATATAAACCCGAGGAAAGGTTACAGATTAGAGTTATATTTATTCAAAATTGTAAAACAGTGTACAAAGAGAACGGACTTGTTAAATAAATCTTAACATCATGGTTTATAGCAGCTGTAAAATTCTACATTAAAAACTAGCATTTAGCAGCATTGTGTCCAGACTTAAAAGAGCTGAACGTTATCTGTAAAACTGACCCATTAACATGAAACTGGAAACGACAATAATAATAACGAACAGCAGTGTAAACTTCTCGGACACTAAAAAGTCACAGCTGAAAAGTTGTCACATGGGAGTCATTTTCTGCTCCGACTGCTCTTACTGGCTTCTCTATTAATAAAGAAGACACGATAATAATGCCTCTTTGGGTGGAGTCGAGCTTAAAACAGTCAGCATCACTATGCAGGACGTGACGTGACATGAGGAGAAGAGTTATCGATGACCGTCAGGAAATATCCCTGCTTTCGTCTGACCCTGTACAGAAAAGGGCAGATGGAGAGGAATCCGATAACGCTGAGGCGCTAGAAATGTCTCCAAGGACAGGGGGGTGTCAGGAAACTAATGACTCAGTGCTGTCAATCATCGCAACGCTGACCAATCAGAACACTTGCTTTGCTCTGCGATGATGAAGCTTGCTGGGGTTTATCAAAAATTTTTTTACTAATATAAACAAATATAAAACCTGAGGTTGTACCTGAGATTGACGTCTGTCTTTATTAAAACTCCGCCCACTTTCCTTGATCAAGCGCTAAAAGAAAAACAAAGATACTTCTTGTTCCCTTAATTCTTACTAATAATAATACGTTCTGATTTCCGAAGAGGGCGGAGCTTGAGTGCAATTCCATCATCCAATCGCAAAGCCTCCACATAGCTACAGGCTTACCTAGCTAACATATTCACATTATCTACCTGACTAGCCATGTTTCCTAGAAAGCTAGCTGTTCAGAAACTACTGATTGATCGGTTTGAACTTTTTTTTTTTTTTTTTAACTTAGCCCCGCCCCTTGCTGAACCAAAAACAAAGGATCTTTGCTAACGTGTGTTCGTTCACGTGAGACAAGAGTCTAGATGCTGGTTAATCTGAGACTCGGGCACTTTGCTCTGGCACACGGGGCAGGTCACTGTGAGGGTGGTGGAGCTGAGGAGGGGACCGCCCGCCCCTGACGCCCCTGCGGAGGGCGCTTCGGCACCGGTTCGCTCTTCTCTACGCTCCGTGGAGAACGACGAGTTGGAGGGAGATACGGGCGAGCGGCTGACCCGCTGAAAGAAATCAAAGATGTGGTCAGAATTCCGGTCTTCCCGCCCCCTTTTCCTTCCTCCAGCAGCAGCAGGTTGGTTTGGGCTTTTGATGGTGGCAGATTCCGGATTAAACAACGACCCGTATTTCCCCGGACTTCCTGATAGTCTTGGAATGCTAGAAGAAGCTCCAGATCCGAAACTTTTCTTACTATCAAAATTTCCTGACCTGGAGTTTGGATCACTGTATTCTGATTTTATGGAACCTGAAGAACTAGAACCAGAAACAGGAATTCCGGCTCCGGGAACTTTTTTGCTTCCGAATTGCTTCAGACTGGAGCTGGGAACCCTGCTACTAAAGTCAGTAGAACTCGTGCCTGAACGTCTCTGGTTTTCAAAGTGCGTTGAATTGGAACTTGGGAATCTGGTAGGACTTGAAGTCGGCATTCCGGATCCAGTTAAATGCTTTATATTGGAACTCGGAACGGCGTTTTCTGGCTTGGTCCGTGACGCGACGCCCGAATCCGAGAATCCAGCGGCTGAGCTTTTACGGCTTTCCACGTGCCTTGAAACGAAACCTGGAACGCCGTTTTCTGGTTTGATGCGAGCTGGAATTCCGCTCGCGGTACTCTTAGGGCTACCAAAGTATTTTGACAGAGGCGACCCTGCAGAACCGGTGCTACTCGAGGAGTTCTTACCATCCTGACTCGTTTTAGCAGAGCTGGTACTTAAGGCGCTACCTGTACGCGGAGCTTGCTTTGGTTCTGTCGGAGATTTCAGGCTCCGGTTCTGGAAAAGGTCCCGCACCGTGGCGGTCTGCTTCGGTCTCAGCAAACTGCCGTTGGTTTTCGTGACTCTCACGGGAGAGCCGTTGATGTTGACGAAGGCTTTGTGGTTGCCGATGGATCTTTTGGGAAGTGCGGTGGTGGTGGTGGAGGGTGATCTGAGATCAGCTGGTGGAGTCCGAGCCGGTTCCGGGAGAGGTTCTGGCGAGTGCGCAGGGCTTCGGATGGACGTTGATGGCTGTGTGCTTCCACCAAGAACGATCCCTTTACCACTGAACGGGATGATGTTCCTGATGTCCTGAGAACCCGAGCCTGAAGAACAAAATGAGAAACGGGTCTTTACGTCCTTTTAAACGCAGATTTTCATGATTTTTTTTTTTTTTCATTTTTGTCCAATCAGTAAACATTCTCACCTGCCGGTTTAATTTGTTTGTCCCCGGTTTTCTTCGAGGCACTCTTCTCCTTCTTCTCCTCATTCTTCCCCTTCTTCCCGTAATTCTCCGGCTCTTTGATCTTGCTGTACATTCCTCCGCAGGTCCTCCGGTGCTCCTCCCACCACGGGTCTCTGGCTGACGGCGCTCGGTTCATGGCCCGCTTCACGTAGCCGAAGAACGGCTTGCGATTCTGGCACGGCCCGTTACAGCGCCACCAGTGCTGCCGGTACACGTCCACCTCGTCGTGGAAGGAGTGATAAATCTGTGCAAAAAAAAATAACACGTAAAAAAAAAACAAATTATAAAGACGACGCGGTTAAAGAGGCGAACTGAGTGCGTCACCTCGTTCACTCTTACCGAGATTTTGGTTCCGCTGGCTTGATTTATCCGGTTCATGTGTTTGCAGAACTCCGGCCCGTGTCCATCGCGGTCTCGGTTGTTCTGCGTGACGAACAGGAGGGCGTGGATCATCTCGTGAAGGAGCGTCTGAGGAAAAGGACGACGGACAGACGTTGATGACAGATACGAAGTGGTTTCAAAAAGTTTTGAGACTAGTTTTGTAACACGGCAACAGACGGCAGCACAAGACTTCACGCGCAGTTACAAGGAGCACCGACCTTCACTAGTCAGTGTGCCAAAACATCCTGTGTACATCACGAGCTGTGGAAGTGGTGCTATTCTGACCAATGAGTCGTTTGAGGTGTTTTGAACAGAACACATGTTTCAAGAGCAGAGGAACATCACTGGAAGACGACGATAGAGCAGGAAGACCTTCAACGAGCTCAACCTGGCAACAACGCATCCTGTCACAACGCTCTCCTCACACTTGAGATAATCACCGGAAAAAAAAACATTATCTCACTTCCACACCCACCCTACTTGCCAGATGTGCGGACTCCGCCCTATTCCCGAGGTTCATGTTGGCACCATTTCTGGGCCCAGGGTGAATCTCAGAAGGTGTTAGACAATAGGACTGAAACGATTCCTCGAGTAACTCGAGTAATTCGATTACAAAAAATGGGCGAGGCAAAATTTTCTGCCTCAAAGCTTCTTTTAATTAATTTTAATTATTAATGCCCGGATGCAAGCCGCCAGTAAACAGAAGAAGCGCTTACGTCACCCACAAAGCGGAAGGAGATCAACAGTTAGCTGTGTATTGATTTGAGGGAGCGTTCTGTTGCGGCCTGCAAAATGGAAGGGAGCGATAAATTTATCAGCGAGTCAAGAGAAGAAGAAACCAGCAAGAGAAAATGACAGAAATTGTCAGTAAAGGCTTATATGTTATGTCTGAGCTGTAGATTTAGAAACTTTTAGTTCTGAAAGTTAAGTTGCACAACCTATTTATTTTAATGTTTGCCTTAGTTTTTTTGATACTTAGTCATTTTAAATACTTTTTTTTTTGTTTTTGCATCTGAGAAAAGGCTTTAAAATAAGAATGTATGGCACTGAAATGCACTTAATTCATCTCAGTCAACCTTAAGCTATTCCTTGCATTGTGAATAATGACAATGTTTATTTTTGATAAAATGCTGTATGCATTTAAAAAATAAAAGTTAATTTTTTTTCTAAAAAGAAAACCAACTAATCTTTGTTTCTCTTATATATTTTACATTGCTGTTTAATTAAGCAAAAGTACATTTTACCTGATTAATCGATTACATTTTCGGTAGAATACTCGATTACTAAAATATTCGATAGTTACAGCTCTATTTGACACGCTTCGAAAAGAAGACTTCCAGGAAATATTCCAGAAGTGGCAGAAACACTGGGCTGTTGTACGGCTGTGCAGAAATTTCTTAAGGCAAGACTTTCTATTACTAGACACGTTTTCCCATAAAAAATTATGCAAATGCAGATAATCCGTTCTAGACACTCAAAAATCTGACCAATTTCCAACACTATAATCATATTTTTGCATATAAAAACAATTAAAACATTTAGAAAAGACATAAATAAAATAAAATATGAAATAAATAGACATTAAATGTCACTTAACCTTAATTTATGTTTCCTCTCTGAACCGACTTTAAAAAAAAAAAAAAGAAAAAAAAAAGAAAGTGGCTCTGTTTTCTTCTTGCTACCTTCCTTGATAATATTCTCGGGACGCATGGTGCTACGACTTCACTAAATCTCGCACGAAATGTAAAAAAATAAAAAATAAAACCCACAACAAAAATACGCAAACTCTGCTTCCAACAAGTTTTAAACGTCTACGAAACTTTCTTGCAAATTTTCAGGTCTTTTTGTGAGATGAGGCGTTCGAATGAACCACTTTGCTTTGAAGGTGACCGTATATAAACGCAGAGGTGGAAAGTAATGAATTACATTTACTCGCATTACTGTAATTGAGTAGATTTTTTGTGTACTTCTACTTTT